>PVIH01006755.1:0-107524 GCA_004025045.1 Sigmodon hispidus | reverse complement strand
CTCCCTGCCCAGGGAGGGGATGGGGAGTTGCAGAGGAAAAAATGACCAGATGTGTTGGGAGGGGGAAGAGACCTTGAATAAGGATATACAGGGATGGAAAAAAAAAATTCAGAGGGAAAGATGAACACAAAGAAAATATAGGTGTAGCAATCTTATTTGTATTTCTTCCCTTGATAAGCCATGCTTATCATTCTTATCCGCTGTATAGTTATTGTTAACTCTTCCACATTTTAAATTGTTTTTACTGTGGTTTTTTTGATAAATACAAAATAAAGAAGGAAAAAAATGCAAAAAAAAGAAAGCATAGACAGTATTCAAAGAGACAAAAAAAAAACAAGACTTTCTTTATTTTCTATAATTTTTCCTCATAATATTTTCTTTATTTGTACAATTTTATGTATGCTGCAATGCACACTCTTGAAAAACAGAGAAACTTTGCAGAACATTCTGAAAATATGTAGTCTTTAAATCTATGGGAGTTGTATCTATTTTAGAAGAACACTAAATTGTTGTTTTTATGAAAAAATCTATTGTTCAGTTTTACCAATGAAGACTTTGGAAGACATTTGTTTGGGTGTAAGCCTGGAGCTCAGAGGCAGATAAAGTGCCCATATTTTCTTCTTTCTTCTCTGTTGTCCAAGAAAGGACTTTTATCCTATCACTTGGCAAATAAAGAAACTCAAACTGAAAAAAAAAATGAAAAGCTTTAAAATAAATAAAACTTGGTCTCTGAACTCAGAAGAAAATAAGCAATGAGTAGTTGCCCTGGTTCCTCCCTCCTTGGCTTTGAGCAAATCTAGCATCAAAAGAATCCTCTAAATGTCCCATTTCTCATTCATGTATTTATTCAGTTGTGGGGGTTGATAATTTCTTTAAAAGAGGGTGCTCACTGGCATGACTTGTCATGACTTTGCCATACTATATTCCACAGAACAAAGTGTGAGTGGGTCAGGGCTTTTCCAGTTGTAGCACATCTGTTAAAGTGCTGTTGGGTGGCATCTGAAAAACTCTAAGAGGCACCCAGGTCTCTAAAAGTTCCTTTGATCCTCTAGGGAAACATATTCAGAAATGGAAAGATGGTTCTCTGCATGGTGGCAATGCCTAAGAATGGACAGAGGTACTAGCTACCTACACTCCCTGTGGGTTTTAATATCAGATCCCAACTTGCCTCTTGTTGCCTTATGAACCAAGAACTAACGACTTAACTGAGTGTTATGTGCATACCTCCACACTGTCTTAGTAGGTCACTGTGTCACTACACCACAGAGAATTTTCCAGAGACTGGCAATGCTGCTTGGCCACTCCTCCTCATTCTTACCACCTGCTGAGTCTGGCCTCTCCTCACCATGATCTCCTAGAGAAGTCCTGGCCCCTGGTCCACAACTTTCCTAACATCATTCTCTAGTCAGGGACTGGTGTCTCTTTCATGGTAGCATTCTGTTAGTGGGTCTCAGCCTGCCTGTGTGGAATCCCAGGATCACTATGCATGCCCTCTATGCAAACCTAGGAGAGGTGTCTGCACTGCTTTGTGCCTCGGTTTCCTCATGGTAAGAGAGCAATAGGCACGAGCCCACCTTAAAGGGTTGGTGGAGAGTTCTGTGAATTAATAGCTTCAAGACACTAAAGTTAATATTGTCCACTCACATGCAGTCACTGTGTTACTGCTTGCTAAATAAATGGCAGGTCACTGCTCTTTCCATGTGAGGTGTATACTGCTCTGGCAGAGGATTTCAGTGTATGTGATTAAGGGCCACCCTGTTTTCAGCAAGTAACAACAAACCCTTGTACTGCAAGATAGTTTCTCCTATCTCCCAAGGAATGCAACTCAGCAATCAGACACACTCACAATGTCAAAGGCAGAGCCAGGCATGTTAAGAAATTAAGAGGTGCTAGAGATCTGACCTCCAGTAATGATGCCATAGGAATACTCAAGAATCTGAATAAAATATGCAAATATCTCTCTCTGCCACTTCTCTACCTAATCACCCATCTGAAATTAAGGCAAAATAAATAAGTTTAATAGAAAATAAAAGCTATAGTAAAAAGAGGGAGTGATTATCCCCCAAAAACAAGTAAGCTGAGCTGGAGGGCTCCCTTATAACTGCCAATATCTTTTAATTTTTCTTCTCATTTTTTTTCCATGGCTTTTTTCTTTCACCTGCTTTGCCCTCTGCTGCCCAATGCTTTTTTTAACATTTATATCACAAATGAAACTGTTCTGGGCACTTGTTTTAAACTCTAATTATAAATTTTAAAAGTGAGTAGAATTTTTATAAACTTTCTCTTAAAAATACTGCTTTCTGCTAGACAGTGGTGGCCTTCACTCCCAGCACTTAGGTAAGCAGATTTCTGTCAGTTCAAGACTAGCCTGGTCTTCAAAGTGAGTTCCAGGTTGGTCAGAAAATCATGTGTTGAGACAAAAGAAAAAATTTGTGTGTGTCTTCCTAAATGTATACAAAATTCAAAAATTGGTTTTGCCTGAGTCAGTGACTTCAGTAAGAACCTGGTCTTCTGCATATTACGGGTGTTTTCAGAACCCCTATAAGAAATGAAGAGTCTGTGCCACAACCTCCACCCCATGCTAGTGGACCACTCAGCAGCCACCAGGCCAAAGTCAGAGGGACCACACACTCGACTAAAGGGACTTTTTCTCTAGATCACAGTGTGCTGTTATACCATACCCTCAGATGGATGGGATAGGTAGAAAGGCACTGAAGACATTCCTTCTGGGTGTCAATGAGGCCTCTTTGTAGACTATATGTACTCCAGTCTCCTGCCTCATGTCAAAGGCCAGGAAGAGCCCAAACTCACTGTGAGGACACAGTCCATGGCCAAAGGCACAGCCAAGAGCATGCTGTTAGCAGAAGATCTCCAGATGAGGATGCTATCCGAAACTTTAGGGCTGTGGAGAAATATTTTGATAGACCCTACCCATGGCATTCTAATTCAGCCAAGTTTGGGTGGAGCTGAAAAACCTACACTAATTACAAATTCCCTGGTGGTGTCAATACTATAGGTGTAGGGGCTTCCCTTTAGAATGTCTAAGGACATACACATTGGGAACCTATGTTGGCTGAATGGTTACTAGGTGCCAGGAATGCAAAGTGCATTCAGGCATATTCTGGTATTCTTAAGCTGAACAGAATTTACATGCATGACCAAACCTCAAACTGTTCCAGTGTGTCCTAGTTTCTTGTATGGACCAAGGCCAGCATATGGCCTAAGCTCTGGGTGAGGCATACTACAAGGTCAATGCAAATCCTGCGAGAAAGTCCAGTTTGACAGGTTCATGTGGTATCAAAGAGGCAAAGCAAGATGTAATCAAGGTCCTTGGCAGACAGTCTGTTCTGGGGATCTTCATCAGGGAACAAGTGGACAAGACACCAAAACAATTAAGAACAAGATAGGAGACCAGAAAAGGCCCATACTAAGGGAGGTCTGATGGTCAGAGGTAGAATTTCAGATATGAGGCTAAAATCTTCAGCAAGAATCCAGTCTCATGAAAGCCTGGATCCTGGTTAACAAATGTTACAGAGAGAACTATGGAGTAAAAGTTCCAGAGACTTAATCTCTCAAGGCCATGCAGCTGTTGCCTGTCCATAAAAGGTCTAATAATTTGGGTTTAGAGAGAAGTGTAGATTGCTAGCTGGAGAGAGCCTGCTTTCTTAAGGCAACTGAACTTGAAAACCATCTGAAAATAAAGTTGGCTACAACCTTTGATCTAAAGAGAGAAGACCAGCATAAGCTGGGAAGCCAGGAAAACCCGGTGTTCACTCTATTTGGTAGTCATCCCATATGATACAGGCTTACAGAAGCAAGTGTGGACAGGTTCTGCCCCGAAGGTATCTCTTTCCTGCCCACAGGAACTCTTGTCCTTTTTAACTCTGTCCTCACTGTTTTTTACCAATGTCTTAGAGTCTACAGCAGTGGTTCTCAACCTTCCTAATGCTGCGACCCCTTAATACATACACTTCCTCATGTTGTGGTGACCCCCAACCATAAAATTATTTCATTGCTACTTCATAACTCTAATTTTGCTACTGTTATGAATTGTAATGTAAATATCTGGTATATTATGCAATATATCAACATGTGACCCCTGTTAAAGAGTCATTTGACCCCCAAAGAGGATGAGACCCACAGGTTGAAAACTGCTGTTCTATAGCATTCGGTAACCAGCTTAGAGGAGAGGCAGGTGTCTTCTAGATGATTTTCATTCAGAGAATGTACTTTGGCAGATAACCTAATTACCCTTAGGGTTGTATTAAAAATTCATCTAAATTTTACAAGCCACTCAGAATGTCTGAAGAAAATTATTGCTCCAAAGCCAGATTTCTTACAATTTGTGTAGGCTGCAGAAAAAGCAGTGCTTGGACAGGCCCACCTACCTTTCCTCCTCAGTTTAGACCCTGTAACATGGACCTGACTGTTTCACATGTTGGCTGCTCAGCAAATGATCCACTTTCCCTGCTGGCTGAGACTCGCATGCATCTGTCGATTATAATTTATTTTTCTTGATGGATAAATGAAGATTTTTGATATTCAGTAGCCTATTAGGACCCCAGAAAATGATACTCCCCCTCAGGCAGACTGGAATAAGACCTCCATCCATAGTACCTTCTACAAACTATCAAGCTGTTTGTGACAATACTCCTTTCCTTTCCCAGGACAGCAAGCTCTTTACAATTGAAATATCAGACCCTCAGTCCTGCTATTTCCTCACAGAAAAGACAATCTCCTTCATTTAAAAGGGAGGGAGAAGGGGAGGGGTGGAGGGCGTGGGGGAAACTCCTTTAAATAATGATGTTCTTTAATAGCCTCTCTTATAGGCTCAATAATTAAGAAGGGGAAGTCTTACACTGCTTTACAAGGCTCCTGACCTGGAATTCCCTGCACAGGTATAAACTTGTCTATTCTGCAGTGTTTAGATACAATGGTTCTTAGGGGCAGAATCACAGGGCTGAACACTGGGAGAGATTTCCTCTTTTCTTGAAAAAGAACCATTTGCCTTTCTCTGCCAGATGTCCCTTAGCTGTGTGAACCAATGTGGATGTGACTAATTTTCTACACTAAAATGACACAGCCCAACACTGTCAACACTTAAGAGCCTTTTATGAAGCTCCCCCAGGGCTGAGGGTACTGTGTCTTCAAAGATATTCTCTTCACTTGTGCTCCCAATTAAAGCAATGGGGCGGCTGGCGTCCTTCCCACCGCCATGCAGAGAGCTGGCAGCTTCACTCCTAAAGGCCTGCCAGGCCTTCTCCCTTAGTCAGGAATGGTTCCAAGGCCCATCCTTATGTCTTAATATTTAAGAACAGATAGGGGATTCTACTTATGTCTCTAAATTCCAGAGCAGCTCAAAAAAATCAAAAACTATGATTTGCAGAAAGGGGCCATAAGCATTCATTCATCACTAGCATGGTTTCTCTAAGAGATAATACAAGGTTCAGGACTGCTATGTTTTGTAAACTGCTGCTTAGGGCAAGATGAGCATGATCTTTGCTGAAGCCACTGCTTAAGCAGAAGAGGGAAAAATGTAACAAAGAAGCAAACAAGATTCAGGAATCTGCCATCAAGTGAAGCATTGCCTTCACCTGCAGCACCCGGAGGGTTGCACAGGGACAGGGGCCTCCACGCTAATGCTGACTCTTCTGGACTCTGAGCTTCCCTGCTTAGAAAATAGACTGTTATCTGAATAATTTATAAAGTTCTACCTAGTCTCTGTAGCAATCTTACAAACCACACAGTGATAACTTCTGCTCTAAAGAAACTGTAGGTACAGGGAGCACAATGTATTCACTTGAAAGCATTTTCCAGAAATATTTATACTTTCTAGAAGGAAGCCCACCTTTCCTTGTGTTTGTCAAAGCAGATTCATATACTACTATCCTAATGCCACAGGATAAGAGAAGAAAAAGCAGTAACTATCAATTGGGACAAAATATAAAAATGGTAAATATACATTTACTATACAACAGTATGCATCCTAAAATAATTTATATGATAGCATAACACACTCCTTACTTTGTAGGAAATGTGAGCTGAACATAATGATTGGTCTATAAAACAACCAAACATACCCAGAAACGCTTACAATTCAGAATCTCTGAGCTGAGCCTGAGGTATCAGTCTAGAGTCCTAGAACCTTTGATGCTAATATGAAGATCTTCCTACGCCTGTGGTACTGGCTGAAGGAAGAACCTTATGGGAAAATATTTTTTTACACTACGATGGTGGTAAGATCTTCAAAGACATTGTGATATTACCTATTACAACTAAAGGCAGGATACCTTTAGTTTCCTGCCTTTAGTTGTAATAGGTATCTTGCCTTTAGAACACAAGAATTCTAGTCATGGGTAAATATCGAGGCTGGAAACAATACTTATCAATATTATGTTTAGTTATCACATAAAATAAATTAGAAAATTTACACATCTCTACATTTTTCTCTGAGCCCAAACTCTCTCAGGATGAGCTTTTAGCCCTGAGTCCCTAAAAGACTACAGAGGGCCTGGTTGGGCCAGTGGGACTGTTCTAGATCTCCTAGGCTGTGACCTTGTACCAATTCATAGCATGCATTCTTACCGAAGTCAAATTCAGTATGAAACTAAGTACAAAATAGCCACACTCATTCTTCCTTTTCTTCCACATGCATGAGGAAGAATACAAAACCAACACTCAGGTACCAGGATCTCACCTTCCACTGACCACACTTTGTTTCTCCAGTCCGCTGGGCAGAACTACAGTGATGTCCAAGGTGCTGTTCTGTAGAGTTTCCTTCATGTGGACCAGGCTTTGCTGTGAGCCCAGTGTGGCATCATGAGGCAGTTTCTGTTCACTGTGGATGCTCTGTGGAGTAGGCTTTCCAGGAGGTGGTGGAGCACGGGCCTTCATCTTCCTTCTGAAAATGATAAAACAGAAACAATAGATGAGGGGTTTATGCTTGCCTCCAAATGATTCATCCTTAAAAGCATTCATGGCTTGCTTCAGAAATACCTTGAAAGCTATGGGCACCTTTTAAAGTTCTATGTCAGTAGTCAACAGATAATATCTCCCACAAACAAGTTAAAGCCAAACCAGTTCAAAGAAACAGCATGAGAAGCATTTTTGAAAGTGTTTCTGAGAAAGAAACATCCAAAAAATGTGGCCTCCATCTGTAAGCAACATGTCTTGTTTTCTACACACTCTGGTCAAGGTGCAGATATGTGAAGCTGACTTGGCTGGCCTGGTCCTTTCTGATTATACATGCCGGTTCACCACCAGTAAGTAGGTAGTCATCCCTAATTTTCTGCAAAGCTCTCATGTTCATCCTTTACATCTCAGGAACTCAGACCAGTTCTGAGGGTCTCGATCTATGAGCCGATAACACTGGAAGCTCTGAGACCAAATTAAGCCATCTAACATTATCTAGAAAGACCCTGTCCAGGACCATCAGTCCAGCCACTGGCATGAATGTGTCTGTGTGTGGCAAAAGAATGTAAGTGGTAGTGCCCAAATATACAGCCCTCTGTATTCACTGTATTTGAAACTGTGGCTAGAATGCTCACTTAACCTTGGAGGCAACTTCCCAGCCCTGTCAATAACAGCCACTTGATGAACACTTCAGATAGTGAGGAAGGCACCTAGCATTGGCAATGTATTTTGCATACTGAATACATGCATATATGTATACATCAAATGTGTACATGCATATAGAAATATATGTGTTTATAAGCATATATAAAACAACATACATATCTATGTAAATGTATAGGCATTAACTTATACTCAGGAGCCTTAATTTATAAAGACCCTGTGTATTTTATAATAATTGTAGCTATGATTTACTCAGCACTTCGCAATCATTGAGGTATTTTATAACTTTTACAATTTACTTCATAACTACCTAA
The DNA here is from genome assembly GCA_004025045.1 of Sigmodon hispidus. Classification (NCBI taxonomy): domain Eukaryota; kingdom Metazoa; phylum Chordata; class Mammalia; order Rodentia; family Cricetidae; genus Sigmodon; species Sigmodon hispidus. Next base: position 99,635 of record PVIH01006755.1, on the reverse strand, counting down.
TAATTCAAAAGTCACTTTCCAGACCTCAAAATATTTTGCAGGCCAAACTGATGTGGAGCTAATTTGAAGGCCCACAATCACTCAGTACTAACTGGGGTAGAAACCATACCTAGCTGATGGCCCAGTGCTCCTGCTGTGTGCCTTCTCTATCCTGCAAGGCACTACTCAGAAGATGCACATACAGGTAATGAGAGCCCTCCACATACCCTGAGGCTTTCCCAACTGGCTTTTTGAAGCATTTTGGCATGAGGTTTCAAAGATATCAGACAGGCTTCTAGAAATGTATTCTCAAGAAGCTCATGAGACTATATTATGTGATATGATGGCATAATTTCTAATGGCAGACAAATAATCTAACCACATACCAACCAATAAATTAAATAGCAAATAGTACATATCAATAAAAATCAATAAATTAAAGGGTACCAAGTTTGAAAATTCCAAGAGCATAATAATGTTTTTTTTAAAAAAAATAAAAAAATTCAAAATATTTGTTTAGAACAAACATTTTTAGAGAGGGTTACATTATAGCAACAGGTTCTAAGACGGTCTAGAAAGTCACAATGAACAATTACTGTCTGGGCAATGCCAGATAGGACATGTGCTTTGCTACTGTGATGCGTATTACTTGTAAAACATGAGCCATCATTTAGAAATGTGAACAAGCAAGAAATGGGATCCAGAAGAGGCTGTAAGCTTCCAGATGTCCCCACCATAGTTAACACAAACTGAGGAATGGTACTCGGTTATTACTCTCCACTATGGAAGTGGTTATAAATTAACTTAAAAAAATAGAAGCGTAAGACTTATATTATAATATTTGGTTTTTTTGTTTTTTTTATTTTTTTTTAAACTTTATTTTTTATTTATTTGCCTTGGTTTGGAATACAGACAGTTGTTAGCTGCCATGTGGGTGCTGGGAATCGAACCCGGGTCCTCTGGAAGAGCAGACGGTGCTCTTAACCGCTGATATTTGTATGTAATGCTATATTTTAACTGTTATTGCTCATTTTCTTTCATTCACAGACATAAAAGTCAAAAGTATCCAAAAATAGTGGGGTACACTTATATAACCCCAGCTCTCAAGAGGCTAAGGTAAGAAGGTAGCAAGTTCCAGGACAGCTTGGGCTAACTGTGAGTTTCATGCCAAATCTATGCTATATAAGACAAAACAAAGAAAAAATAATTTAAAATAAAAATAAATAAAATAAAATCATTAGTTTTAGAGGACTCGTTATTTATTAACTCGTATTTCCATCTGTGCCACTTTTAAAAAGTAAAACTTGTCCTATGTTATAGATATCAAAGGGGCACATATTCCCAACATGAAAAAGACATAGAGCTACCCTGAAATCCAGATAATTTACACAGTGTCTGAAGTTTTAACCACTGCTTATTGAGTCTCTTTGAAGGACAGCTGTCAAACCAATTTTAGAGATCAAGAAGATGAAGACAAAGAAACACTCACCAATTAGTCTTACCCAGTCTATGAATTACCTCTCACAGATGCTTACACCAATAAAATTTTGTTTATTTTGTATGTAGCAGAACAGAAGCATGCAGGAAGCAGCTCAGTGTTCAGCATTATTACAGGAGCATAGAGTATGGTTACCGTGAAGCAGCAGGTTCCGACCATTCCTTCACTCATTACAAAAGCAGTTTGTCACCATCTTCTCAACACCTTGTGATATCCCTTTATCCATCCTGCCGTGTTCATTAGCCCTGTGGTCTAAATATTCACAAATTCACAGTCACATAACCAGCTTCTTTTCTAGTCAGTTACACTGCCCTAAAGTTCCTTCTATGGTGTTTAGGGAACATGATCTAAGAGCTGTTCCTCACAGCATACCCTACAAACTATCTGATAGAGCCCACTGACTATACCCTGATACAACTTGGAAGGCTATAAATACTCTGAGTAGTAGTGTTTGCTCAGGACAGTGGTGTGTGTGTGTGTGTGTGTGTGTGTGTGTGTGTGTGTCTGTGTGTGTCTGTGTGTGTGTGTATATGCGCACATGCACAGTCAGGTGCCAGGAAGTTAAGGAGTGTCTTCATGTCCAGCACCAACTCCTGTATTTATAATCCATTAACAATTTGTTTTTGAGCTATCATTTCCCTGAACAATTATGAACTAGTCATTAAGCCAAACACTGTATGTATCCAATCCTCACAGCAATTTTATATGACAAGTTTCCTCTCTCTAGTTAGATGAGCCTGCTGAGGATCCAGCAGATTCACTGCGGTTCTTACAAGCACACAGCCAGAACAACAGAATTCCAGCTGCAGTGTTCCTGAACCTTGAGCACAGCACTAGCTGCTCTGTACACTGCACTGCCTTAAACACTTTTCAAACCAAACAACCCCAAGATAAAGTAGCAATTCAGGCTCCATGCCCTGTCTTAGCAGCAGCTGCAGGGAAAGGGATTGAAGAAGGGCCACTCTTGACAAAGTTTCCAGCGTACAAACAGATACATCCTCTCCTCTAAGGAGGGCTATGGCCAAGCTTTGTAAACACAACTGGTACCTCCCTGAGAACTGCACCCATTGTTAAGGCTCCTTGTGGCTCAGACAAAATGTCAGGAACTAGTTAAATAGCCTCAGGAAATGGAGAAAGAACTGAACTTGCAAAGAGATGAAAACCATGTCCAGGTAGCTGAGCTGAGGCAGGTCACAGTTAAGTCTAGGGCTCTTCAATGCCTCTAAGGCCAAAGCCTCCATTGACATATGACCAACACTGTGAAACTTCTTGAAGACAAGATATAACAAATATTCTTTCTATAAACATGTTTTTTTGTAAAACAGGTTGTATCTCAGGGACCCAAGATAAGAAACCCTGTAATATTTTCCTCTTAAGGGCTCAGTAATCCCCAAATTCAGGGCATTGCTCCTATGACAAGATTGTCTTCTAACGCTGAAAAGGACAAAGCAGGAAACTTCTGTTAAAGCTTTTACATCTGTCCTTGCCCTTTGAAACAGAACTTAACTCTAAGAAGACATCCAAGATCCAGATAAGCAAGGCCTAGAGTATGTATGTATGAAAAAGACAGGCTAAGAGACAATATTCAAACTACAGCTTGCAGGAGAGTTGTTTAGAAGTGTTGTCTACCACAGCACTCACTGAGTGCAGGGACATAAATTTATCCATAAAAACACATCATGTTATCGAAAGAAAGAACTGTCTTCTAGAAGTCAATCTCAGGATACCCTCTTAGAAGTGCAAACAAGTACTGGAAATGGCTTACTGCTCCAGAGTCACGGTGTCTGTCAGGTGAGACTCATAAAGTCTCAGATGTACTTTGCATCCTCCAGCAAGTGGCTCTATTTGGACAGACCATTGTAATTTGCAGGCCTCAGTTTCCCTAAGAGCTGAACATAAAATATGGAGGTTTACCAGGTAGTGCTTGCATGAGGATTATATGAGATGTCTATGGGGACACAGGCAATGATCAATGACCACTACTTACCCACAAGTACTTTTACTCTTTGGGATTAAAAGAAAAGCCTTTTATCTGTGTAAGAGTAGAACATTAGGCTATTCTTTCAGACGCACAATGAAAAGCTCACTTACGCAGCCAACACATTGAAAGCTAAGAATTGCTATTCACCATAAAATTTTAGTTTTAACCTAGGGTGGAGGAAGCTTTCAGTAACTCACCATAAGAAGATTGACTTTCCTGATAGGATTCTCTGTGACACAGTAACAAAGGCTATTAGGCTATGCCAGCATCTAAACTCAGGACCAGTATATATGGGAATGCTGATATCTCACTAGACATCAGGTACATATTCAAAGAGGAACATTTGAGAGCTGGGACTCATAGCTATTACTGAACTCCTAGCAAGTTAAGAAAGCCTGTAGTGTGCATGACTTAGTTATCAGCAAATACCCCACTCTTGCTCTGAGGATCAGATAAAAACTAGAGTTGCTGTATTGTTGAATATTACAGAAAAGAAGTAACTACTTTCTAAAACAAGCCTGTATGAGATTACTGAGGTTTGAATATCCTTAACAAATAAAATGACATAAATTGGGAGAAAATTTACCAGTTCCCAATCTGTTAGCTAATACATGCATTCATCTCAGGCTGTCACCTGACTAGGCCAGGGGACTTGCTCACCCTACTTAAAAGTGAGCATGTGCTTTCTATGGTAGTCAGTGCAGTACCAGGAGGTAAAGGAAAGATTCCACTGGGCTCAGTCACACATAATGGCAGAGGACAGTGATTTTTTAAAATTATTATTATTATGTATACAGTGATCAGTCTCCATGTATCACTCGATGCCAGAAGAGGGCACCAGACCTCATCACAGATGGTTGTGAGCCACCATGTGGCTGCTGGGAATTAAACTCAAGACCTGTGGAAGAGGAGCCATCTCTCCAGCCCACAGAGTGACATTTTTATGAGTGCCACCTGATGCAGTACTACTTCACAGGCAGGGAGGATGCTGCTGCCTGTGTTCTCAGCAAGAAGCTCACAAGGCCTTTTTCAGAATGACATTAGTGGAGTCCCCCCTCCTGCCCCCATTTAAATCCATAAAAATACAAAGAAGAACATGGGAGTTATGCGGAGGAAGAGCAGAGTTCCTATGGAATGGTGATGTCTGGCAGCACCTGCTTCTTCCTCCCAAAGCATGTGCAAACCTCTGGGAGTTGGCAGTGTGGGCTCACAGGCGTTGCTGTGGGGAAGATGCCTAAGTATTCTTGGAGAGATGAGTCAACTCTCCTAACACTGCCAGCTGGCCTTATGTGCTCAAGCTTTGTTGAATTTACATATAGCAATCCTTCCCATCATCTTCTCATCTATGATGTAGAAACTTCTCTTCAAAGAATTTTGAGTTTAATCTCCAAAGCAATACAGCCAGAGGCTTGTTACTTTTCTGTAGTCTGTCTTTAAGGGATGGTGTATTTTTTTTTTTTGAGCCTGAAAAATACATTTGTTCTACTCACAGTCCTGACCCAGAATCACAAAGGGTGCTGCTGATCCAAAGGACACATAAACAGATATGCTTGTGAGCCTACTGGACTTTCAGTTCTCTGTAATCAAGAACTAAAGGACCCAGATGAATGTACAGCAGGTTTCAGGTTCTGGGAATCTGCATCCTCTCCAGCTCTCCTCAACCTCATCTCCATGTCCACCACTGTATAAACAGAATCATGGCATACTGGCATACCTGGCTGACAACCTCCACAGTGGTGATCAGCCTCTCTCATCCCCTTGGGACAAAGGTCACTTTCAAAATAGACCTAGGAAAGTACACAGTAGGCCTCATCATACCCAGGCCCATCTCCCTTACAACAAACATTCAGCACACTAAAACAGCCCCTGGCTCCACATACACACACACACCATGCAGATCCAAGTCTGAAGCACCCTGGCCCCTAATATATTCAGATAAGGACTTTTAAGGAGCCTTTTATCTTTGCCTCTTGTGTCTTCTAGGACTTCATCACTGGCTCCGGGTTGAACTCTACACACTCCCCTCTTCTATCCACTCATATCCCCGAACATCCTTGTACTCTTCTCCCCAAGTCCAAGTTGATTTCAACTCTGCCAAGGCACTTTCCCTGACTCTAAAGCCAAAGATGCTCTCACTGTGTTCCTCTCACCTTCAGACTCTTAGAGTAACCTCCTAAAAAATCTTCACCACCTGCCTCACCAACTCAAGTCCCATCTCAAGCTAAAGATTTATCTTTTCTAGAAATTATCTGTCCAGCTATCCTCTATGATACAAATATCTCAGCATCTCTGCTCCATGCTTGATCCAGATTGTTCTGATCTAAAACGCCAATGTTTTGTTTAAAATATCCATCCTTCTCTGCATCATTCATGACAAGAACCTTGGTGGTTCCATACACAAGTTGGGCTCCAGGCTTTATGGACTGTCAGTATCTGCCAATCCCTTCTAGCCTCCACTGAGTTAGAGAAGAGCAGAGTCACAGTACGGGCTGTAAAAGTGTCTCACAGTGGGAGGTGAGAAGAGAAATAAGACCCTGAAAAAGTGTTGGGGAAAAGTTATCCAGATTGGGATCAAAGCTCAGTCCCAAAAGGAATATGCATGGCCTAACAATATAGCCTATGCTTGCCTCTCTTTCCTCTCTGTATAACAGGGACTATAGCCACCCCTTCACATTGGATCAAGTAGAAACTGCAGAAATCTAATCTTCCAAGTCCATGCCAAAGTCCAGTTCAAAGTTCACAGTCCATGGCCAAAAACAAGTTCTTAGGACCTAAGCCTCCAGAAATGACCCTGTAACACAGTGCAAAGATGAAGTTGTCTGTGTTACACACTTGCTGAAATCTAAGAGCTGACTCCGAGTGCCATAATCAGACAAGACGAATGTGCTTTCATTGGGGAGCCCTGGAAAACAGGAACAAGCCTCTTATCCCTTGCTAGCATACTATAGAAAAGATAGAACATCAGGCTGTCCTCTTTACCTGGTGCTTTCCCAGCAATCTACAAAGAAAGAGGATTCTTAGCGACCTATGTAGGGCTGGGCAGGGTGAGGTCAGCAGACAGGTTACACCTTTAGGTATGGAGTGTCATAAGTTCAGTGACAAAGGCCCCTGGGATTTAGGAGTGCAGACAACTCTCAAACATCACAAAGTATTTTCAAAAAACACTATACAATACTCTTTCTCTCTCTCTTCCTTCTCCATTGTAACAAGCCTGGGAAGCCCAATGATTCCCACAGGCCCTTGTCTAGCACTCAGTCTACTGCTCTGTCAATCCCAATGATGCAAGTTCTGTCTCACTAGGCAATAGCCACATTGTTTTCAAGGTTTTTGTTTTTGCTGTTCTTGTTAGTGGTCTTTGCTTAGAATTCTTGTTGCAGGCATTATCTGGGAAGTATGTGAGTAGAGCTGTAGTCCAAGGTCTGGATCTCTGGATATCTCTGAGTCCTGAGGGTGGGTTGCAGGAATTCTGAGTGGGTGGACAAAGAGCCAGAGAGGCTGTGCTGCCTGTTCCCACAGAGCCTGCTGGGCCATTCAGCTCAGGTTTCACCAGCCCAGACATCTGCTGTGAGGCCCAGTCCCTATTTTGAGAAACAGTCACAGTGAGTTATCAAGTGTCATATTTTCAACAGAGAATTAAAAGGCACCAGCACTTGACTCTTGCTTCAAAAAATGGAACCAGAGTGACTCTGGGTTGCTGAGTTTTCACGTTGTCTGACCCTTCTCTGTGCTGTTTTTACTGGAGGCATCTTGGATATAGCATGTCTTCCCACCCCTCCAGGGGTGGAGGATGGCATGTTGTGTCTATTTTAGGCAGTGGAAGCTTTGTTTAAAACAACAGCAAAAATAAGATTATAAAGTAATTTTCTTAAATTGTAGGTATATTTATTCACAGGTCTAGCTGGTTTGGGAACAAATACATAAAAGTTTGTTAGCATGTGACATTCCATGTAAGAGTGACAGCCTAGAAACAAGGAAGTCTGTAAGACATGAATGTGGACCATGTGGACATTTGTTTCTTTGATCCATTATGTTATATGAGTCCCTAGCATTAGGTGCAAGGAGCTGGCTTCATTTTCCTGAGAACTTCTCTGAGCTCTGTTCAGTTCCCATCAGTTAGTTGTGTGGAAAGCCCTGTAGTCAGATTTCCCTGCTTTTCAGTTATTTACAAAAGTAAAGAGAAAGAGAGCTGGCTTATCAGTGGGGAGCTACGATGTGTTTCAGAGTATATGGCTTCCTTTTAAACGCCTGGTTCTGGCATCTTTATCTTAAGATTCCCACTCCTCTGGGTTCTTTTCTTCACACTTGGTTAGAAGGAATTTAATACAGCTCTGTTATATTTTTCTCACTAAATGGGGAAAAAACTACACTGTGTGGCTTATTGAAAGCAAATGACTATCTTTAATATTTTCCTGACTTCTGGGGGAAGCATTCTGTTGTGTCTGAGACAGGAGACACACTGACTTCTGTCCTCACTCGCTCTGTGAGTGGATCCAACGAAAATTGTTAACTGTATTGTAAAATTTTAGATCTAAAAATGAGTGCCAATTCAGCCAGCATATCTCCTCTGGGGCTAATGTGATAATAAGAGGTAATTGGAAATTAGTTAGGCTTCCTCCATTTGATAAATTTCATTTTAGTTAGGTTTGTAAACGTTCACTCTGACACATTCAGTAACTGAATTGCTGTTTCTGTTTATTTTCACCAATCCTTCTTATGGTTTGTTTCCCATTTTTATAGTTAAATGTTGTACAGTTTACCTACTGTTTAACACTAGAATGCATTGGTAGTTCCAGAGGATGTGGCTGGCAGTGGTCAAGGAGACTGAAAAGAACTTGGATAAATGTTCAGGAGGACATGGTTTCAAGCTGGCTTGTTAGCTCAGTATACCTTGCTACCCAATTTCAGTTCTGGGGCAATGGTTGGCTTATAGGATTTATGGTTTGTCTCTGTCACTCTTCTCTCTGGGAAGACATCTGAACAGGTTCTATGCACTAGCAAACGGCCCCATTTCTCAGAAGGTGAACTTTAATCAAATGTAGAGAAAAAACATTTTTTTAATTACCCTGAAGCTAGACAACCAGCAATTCCATACAGGGAAGCTGTGGCTAAATTCTCTGCTCCCTCCATACACACTACAGTTGTAGGGCTTGGCTAGAGAAGCCCTGCTCCTGCTCTTGGCCTCCTCCCCACAGAGTTCTCCCTTCATGGTGGCCTCTGACTGGTACCCTGACACGGGCAACAGCAGCTTCCCTTGAACCACTTTCTGCAGGATGTTTGTGAGCCTGTGATTTGATAATGTTACCTCCCCAGCTAGTATTTGTTATTTCACTTGGAAGTTCTATCCAAGGGGATATTCTCTACTTCGCCGGGGCTGCACCAGTGACTATACACTGTCTCAACAGGCCTTCTTCAATTTATTTCTGCTGGAAGCTTTGAACACCTGATTTGATGATTGTTTGCCATCTCTTATTCTTTTACAATTGGGCGGGGCCTTCCCTCAGGCCAGAGACGACTTCTAAGGTGATTAAAATCTTAATTCATGAAATATCTCAAGATCTAGACAGCTACAAAGTATTTTAAGAGATAACAGACCAACTGTCAATGCTGGTCACAATGACACAGAAGTGTAATTATCATGGTCTGTGTCTCCAGAACCGTGTTCTATGGATGATGAAGAATGAAGTTCACAGACTCAAGAGATAGAGTGCTCAAAAGCATAATTATTAGAGAAAAAACCGAAACTCCATAAGCAGAGAGGACATAAGTCAATCAGAGAGCATACTGAGGTAGTGGGTAAAATAGTAACTTGTCTTCTATTGCACAAGATGACTGATTTCTTCCTCCTAGCAAACTGAGTCCTCTCTTTCACATGCAATAGGTCAGGTCTTATGGGGCCTAGCCTTTATTGAAGCTACTTGCTTCTGTTCTGTGAGGCCTAGTCCCAAACCAAAGCCTAGTCCCTTTGCTTTCTGCAGGCCACTGTTGGAAGAAATAGGATCTCCTTCCAAATGCACACTTAATGACTTCCAAAGACTTGTGAGGTCTCCTGGCCGCTCCTTCCTATCAGTGCCAAACCTCTTACTGACCACTACAGTTCTGCCAAGATCCTTTCCTGAGCGCTAACCGCCATGCTCTCATCAACAGAGCTGAGCAATTCCATACAGGGAATAGAGATCTTGGGAAGAAAAAAAAAAAAAAAAAAAAAAAAAAAAAAAAAAAAAAAAAAAAAAAAAAAAAAAAAAAAAAAAAAAAAAAAAAAAAAAAAAAAAAAAAAAAAAAAAAAAAAAAAAAAAAAAAAAAAAAAAGCTCTGCAACATGTACTCTGATCCACTAGGTCCCAAGTGGCTTAAGTTTTGTCTTCTCACCAAATTCTGCACCAATCAGAACAGTCAAGAGTAGCTTGCTGAAAATATAAGCTCAAGGTATAACTGACAAATGAATTAATTACACCCAAAGAAATGCATGCAAAGAGCATGAAATTCATAAACATAGAAAATCAAGTTTCTGAATATAGGTGCACTATATCCCTGACTTTAATCAAATGTAGAGAAAAAACATTTTTTTAATTACCCTGAAGCTAGACATGATGGTGCCTGACTAGAACCAATCCCATCACTTAGTAGGTAGAGGCACAAAGACTCAAGTTCATTCCCACCTGGACTACATAAACAGGCCCTTTCTCAAAATAAAAATAACATCTGTACTGAACAATAAACATTTTTCTTATCTCAATTATCTAAACAATAAAATACTCACATATATAGAATTTACATTGTAGTAGGTATTGCAAGTCATATAGATATTATGTCAGCTTTATAAGAGCACACCATATAGGTTCTGTACAGAAACTGTTATTGAATGTAAGAGGCCTGGGCATCTGTAGATTGGTATTTTGGGAAGTCCTGGAACCAATCCTTAATGGATATGTAGGAGTGACTATTTAGGAGTTTGTTATTTATAGATGATTCACTGGGCATCATGTGATACAAATGTTATATGGTCTCAGATATTTTGGAAGCCAACAGTCTCTAAAGATGATAGGAAACACAATTAAGTTTTAAACTGAAAGAAAGCATGTGATTAAGTAACAGAAAGTAAGTAAGGCAGCTTGTAAGCCATAAGGCAAGATTCAAATGCGAACACTTAAAATCAACTAATAATGGCATTAAATTATTCAAAAGAAAGTTAGATTAAAAAAACAAAGCTTGCCTGCAAAGTAACATGATTTTGTAAGATAATTATTTTGGCACAAGACATATTACCCAGAGGGTTAATTCTGAAGATAACAAAGATCACTGCAAATATGAAATAAGATACCACTCAGTTATATCAATAGTCTAATTTTAAGCAAAAATATTTAGTAGGACTTAACAAAAATTCTATCATTCCATGAATCTGAAACAAAAAAGAAAGCTCAAATACTCTATCCCTGACAAAGAACAATCTAAGTATCTAAATTCCCTATTGGAAATAAAGGGATTTTATTCAGAAATAAGCATTTTATTGCATAATCTGGATGAAAGTGATAATAATCTATACTTTGCCCAGGCAGGAGCTACAACAGACTCTTCTTTCTCTGCCAGTTTGGAATCTCATGGTAACTGTGGCTACAGGGCACCAAATATCTCCAGTCCTCCAAGTTTCCTGATATCCTTCATTGTTCATCCTTAATCATTGCTCAAAGCTAAAGGAGTGAAAAGAATCCCTGGCACACATCTCAGACATTATCTTGGCCCCACCCTTGCATACTTTGGCCCAGCTCTCAGTTCCTGCAATGAAGAGGATAGAATGATATCTGTACATAACACAGCCCAGCACAAGGTGTGTGTGGCACTGGATCCAATAAAATGCACTAAATGCTGATTAATGTATCATTAAAATGTTTATGCCATAAAAGCTATGGTGGTTATTATTTTAGATTGTGCTTGACTTGATCAGATATCTCAATTATGAACCTCTGCCATACTTGCTAACTTCTTCCAACATAGGACATAGACAAAACTTTTTGTGTATACAACTCAAGTACATTTTAATTATTCTTTTTAAACTACATGATAAACAGGAGAAGAGAAAAATTCTAGGGTCTGCAAAAAAATGATCTAAATAGGAACCTGCACCTACTTTGTGTCAGTATCATTATGGTCCACCACATCACAAAAGATCATCACAGCAAACTCAGACTAGCATCTCTATAAACCAGAAGTACATCAGGTCTTTAGGCCTTTGGGTCTTAGAGACCAGTGGACACCTATGAATATCACTTGAACTTGCACAGACCATGCCCTTCATTACTAAATTAGAAACACCACATTCTTTCTTTTTTGTCTACACTGCAAATCTCACAGGATTTGAAACTTCAACACCATGAGCCAACAAGTCCTTCAAATCACTTCCCAAATAGAACTGACTCTAGAAATACAGTGAGCTTGTTCCTTCACAGCCATTTGCCTTCTTGCTAGCATCAAATTGTCCAGATACCTGCAGGCTTTGGGGATCATGTTCTCTTCTCCCTTTCAGAATCCCACTGGCCTTTGTTACAAGATCTCTTAGGGCTCTTGATCTCTGGGTATAAAGGGTAAATAAAGCTATTCCTCCTTTGGGAAAGTTGCTGTGAAGGAAATGAAGATTCATTTTTGTCAGTTTTGAACCTGAGACAGTCCTAGGAAGCTAGATGGACGATGTTGTATATGTATGTATGTGTGTATGTGTGTGTATGTGTGTGTTTGTGTGTATCTGCATGTGTGTATGTGTGTTGAAAGGTATATATGTATATATATATATACATGTATATATGTATATGTTGAAAAAATATATACATATATACATATGTATTATTTATGTTGAAAGAAAGGCACATATTTTTCTTGCCAAAACTATAGGAATCTTATAAATAAAAGTTCACTTAAAAAATAACTTTTACCAAGTTGGTTAGGCAAAAGCTCAATGGCCTAAGATTTCTAATATACTGTAAAATAAACTGGGTTGATTTTGATTCCTAAATATTTCCTTTGCTAAAGTAGGTGGCCTATTTATGTAAGTGTGCTTTTATACTCATTCAGTAAATATAAGTGAAGCAACTTTTCAATCAATTTGTCTGCTTCTCATCTCTCTTGGGATCTTTGTGACCCACAGGATTAACAGTGTGGTGAGAGGAAGGCTCTATTTCTATGAGACAACCAAAGAAAAACATGAGAACTGTACCCTACAATGCAATCTTTGATAGAAAAAAGAATACATGAAAACCACAAACTAGCACAGAGAGTTTGCTGCTTTATCTGCACAGGCCCTTCCCAAAAATATATCCTTATCATGTGCTTCACAGAACAAAACCCTAGAAAGAAAGCACAAGAGTCCATTTTTATATAACAAATCATACTTTCAGTGAGGGCAGAACAAGGAAATCAGAAATGACTTTCGTAAATTCTTTAAGAGTAGATCATCTGAATTATATAAAAATAATGTTACTCCTTTTAAATACATTTTTCTTAATGAAATATATTTTGCAATGTCGCTTCTCCAAGCAAGACACACCCACATTTCTGTCACAGTGTTATTTGACATTTTTCCTTCCTTCTTACTTTTGCTTCTCAGTGAAGACTGTGATTTATTTTTGTACTTTGACCATCCTGCAGTATTCACTCATCAGAGTAGCAAAGCCAGTGGACCCAGCCCTGAAAGGCAACTCATGCTCTCTGTACAGGGCTGGGACTGACTGTGAACTCTAGCTCTATCAAATGAAGTGCAGAATGGGCATGCTCTTGACCAAAGTCTACATGTGTCAGGTCTATAAAATGGTATACTGTGTGTCTAGAGAACAAAACCAAAGTCCTCTCAACCCATCACACCCACCAAACATCAGCCATTCCTCCTACTAGCTGGCTATGATAATTGACAAAGCAGAACAGGCTGTGTGTACACGTTCCTTATTACCAGTTACCCATATGACCAGTTATATAATCTAACTAAATATCAGTTAAAATGATAAGACTGAAGTTTAATAACTCTGGTAATTGCCTTTTATATCATCACATGGACAAAACACTTGAGAAGGCAATTATCCTGCTGGCTTACCATTGCTGTGATAAACATGACCCAAAGCAACTTGGGGAAGAAAGAAAATTATCTCGCTTACTCTTTGACATCATAGTCCATTACTAAAGGAAGTTAGGAAAGGAACTCAAGCAGCAACCTGGAGGGAGGATTTTGAAGCAGAGACCACAGGAGAATGATTTGCTCCCTCTGGCATGATTTGCTCTGATTTGCTCCCTCTGGCATGCTCAGGTTCTTTTCTTAATATGAGCCAGGCCTCACTTGCTTAGGGATGGAGCTACCCACAGTGGGATAAACCTTACTACATAAATTAGCAATTAAGAAATAGTCCCTATAGATCTTCCCATAGACCAGTGCCATGGAGCTAATTCCTCAACTTACACCCTCCCATTCCCAGTTATGTAAAGCTAACAACTAAAACTGTGACAGAAAGGTAATGAGTTATAGGCTTTATCTATTTCAGGTTCAGAAATTCCAGCCTGTGCAGGGCTCTGTTGTTTTGGGCCTGTGGTGACACAGTTCTTAATGGTGGAAGTTGGTGATTGAGGAGGTTTCTTCTATTACCTTATGATAGAAAGCAAAGAGAGAACCAAAAGGTGGGGAATCTTCATATCCCTTTGAAAGGTTCCCCTTTTACAACATAACTTCCTTCCACTGGATTCGACCATCTCAACAACTCTGAGGACAAAGAGTCTTTAGCCCTGGGTCTAGGAGACATTTCAGACCCAAACTATAATAACATCCAAACAAGTGATGTAAAATACTGTGGACAAATCTGATAATTATCTTTATTTAAAAAATATTCTTCCTAGAAGTCATCAAGCAAACTGTAAAGAATTGAGAATTACTAAACTGAAATGTATTCACTATTGATTCTGTACAACTATCTTTTATTGTCTTTGTCCCTTACAAAACTTAAAAGAAAATCTCAAGTTCTTGCAGTATTAAAATTGCTTAAAAGATGCTTGGAACCTTAAATACTAAACCTCATGACAACTATAGGGGGCTTGATGTAATATAGGAAAGGGCAGTAGTCTTCCATGCTGACAATGTAGGCATATGCAACAGCAAGCAGAGACAAGCTGGGTTTAGCCTCACCTGCCCCAGGAGCTGGGTGACCTGAGAATGCTGAGGTTGAGAGCCATGTAAGATTCATTCACCCTTAGAGAAAGGGCCTTACTCTTGCTGTGGTTTGAATATGGTTTGCCCCCTCCAAAATACATGTTAAAATCCTGCATATCATCAGGGTGGATGCAGTGTTTTCAGGAAGGAGTTAGTTACCACAAGGACTAACAGTAAATACTGGTATGAGCAAGGTCACTAGCACTGTGTCTTATTCCACATGCTCACATATCTTAGTTTTCTTCTACGTTATGATGCAGTTTGTCATCACCATCTGGTACAGATGTTGACTTTGGACTCCCATACTTCAAAGCTGTAAGTCAAAATAAACCTCTTTTTGGGGGTGGGGACTTGGTTTCTCTGTGTAACAACTCTAGGGATCCTGAAACTCACTTTGTAGACCAAGCTGACCTCCAGCTCACAGAGACATTTGTCTCCCTCTACCTTCTGAATGCTGGGATTAAAGGAATGTGACACCACCACCAGGCCCCTGTATTCTTTGTAATCAGTAACCCTCAGGAATTCTGTTACAACAACTGAAAGACTGTCCTATACTGAAGTATTTGCCAATAAAAGTAACATACATAGCTTGTTAAGATAAAGGTACAAATGTGTCATATGTCCTCCTTTAAATGACTTTTAAAGCAGCTGGCCAAGTATTGACACTGTGAAAGATGTTTTTTGAGCACTTTAAATCTCCTCAATGACAGTCATAGTCTAACAACAGATTGTAGTATATATTCTAAATTTTAAATGATTCACAATATCTTGAACAGCATTCACCCTATAAATGTCACATAAGTGGTGGAGGACCGGAGATAAACATGCATATTAAAAGAAATGTCATAAAGAATAGGCATCCCCAAGAAAATGTATCAGACACATCAGATATTTTATTTTCCTGTATGCTCTTTTGTCTAGGAATTTCAAGCACAAAATACACTCAACAGTTCTGTATCTCATGCCCATTTCAGGGATGACAGTAGAACGTTAGCATGGGAAACTTGGTGATACAGGGTTCTGCATCCCTCTTAAGTCAATTACATGCAATCTTTCTCAAAGCATGGAGATGAACCCTAGTCAATCCCTTACTCAGTCATCAGACATAAGCAAACAGTACTTAACACTCAATTTAACCCAAAATTCTCAGTTGTGCTCAAGAGAAGAACCCTAGTCAATCCCTTGACTCCTCATCAGACCTAAACAAATAGTACTTAACACTCAATTTAAACTCAAAATTCTCAGTTGTGCTCCAGCAACTCTTTCGAGATATTTTTTCAGTCAAAAGCACAGTCAAGTTTTAGGCATTGTATTTCACTGCTAGACCTATTTTAAATTAGAATATTCTCTCCTGTGTCTTTGTTTTGTATTATAGTTCTAGCATCGGATTTTTAAAAGCAACTTTATTGAGATATATATACTGTATGATTTTTCCCACTGACATTGCATCAATTCAATGTTTCAAAAATTCACAACAATTTTACATTTTTATCAACCCCAAGGAAAGCTATATGTCTTAGTAACTAATCCCCTTGCTCCTTCTAATTCCTTAGATCTCAGCAGCTATTGATCTGCTTTTTTCTGGATTTGTCTATTATGGTACATTTTATATAGATAGAACCATACACCTAATGGTCTTTGTGGCCAGATTCTTTCACGTAGCATAATATTTTCAAATTGTATGCTCATTACTGCACCATATATCAACACTTGGCTATTTTGAGTGCTGCAAGATATCCCATTGTATGAACAGGTCACACTATATTTATGAATTCAATACTGGACATTTTGGTTGCTCCAATTTTTTTAATTATGGTAAATAATACTGCCATTAACATCTGTGAACAAGTTTTTGTGTGAACATATGTTTCATGTTTCTGTTTAGGCATAAAATTTCTATGCCATGAGTCTAACCTGTGTTTAATAATTAAAGGAGTTGACAGACCATTTTTCAAAGTCACTGCACATTCCCATGATCAATGCATGAGGGTTCTTGCTGCTCTGCATTCCTGGAGGCATCTGTTACTGACTTTTCTATTATAGCCATTTTAATGGGATTTCAGAGGCAGTTCACATGGTTTTCATTTGCATGGCCTCAATCACTAGTAGAATCTGGGATATTTCATGTTTTTATTGACAATTTGGATATCTTCTTTGGAGAAATACCTGCTGAAACCTTCTGGCAATTTTATAACCAAGCTGCCTTTTTACAGCAGAGATAGGACAAGTTCTTTACAGGTTCCAGAATCAAGTGCTTCACATAAGAAATGAACAAATATTACAATGTATTCCATAAATTATATTTTTACTTTCTTTATTGTATTCTATGAAGCACAAATGTTTGTATGTTTAACTTTAACTTGTGTTTTCTTTGGCCTACTGTGTACTTGCTGTTACTCTTAAAAATCTTTTCCCAATTCAATATCATAAGAATTTATTCCTTTTCTTCTAAGAATTTTCTTTTTTGGCTCTTCAATTATGGTCTGTGATCTAGGTCAGCAATATGGTTCCATGGTAAAAGTGCTTGCTGCAAAAGTCTAGCAAACTGAGATCAGTTCCTGAAACTCATGTAAAGGTGGAAGGAGAGAACTGACTCCACAAACTAGTATTACTCTGACCTCCACTGTATCACATGTATCCATCAATTACATGTGCGTGTGTGTACATATACACACAGTAATAATAGTAATACTAATAAAATAAAGTTACAGTGTATGATCCACTGCAAGTCTGTAATGTCAGTCAGTATTAAATCCAACTTCATTCTTTGGAGTGTAAGTATATAGCTGTCCTGGAAGCACTGGTTGCCCTGCAGCAATGGTTGCCTAGCAACACTGGTTGACTGGCAGCAGTGGTTGGAAGGCTTTTTTTTTTTTTTTTTTTTTTTTTTCTGGCACTGAAATTAGGTGAAACAAATCCTAGCATGTTGTTCCCCATTCTTTCTCAGGGTTGTTTTTGGCTGTTGAGGGTCTCTTGAACTTCCACAAAACTTTTAGGGTCATGACACTGATTTTTATGAAAGGCTTCATTCACTGCAGCTATGTTGAAGAGTCTCAACTGTGTTATCAGTTTTATATATTCAAGACCAAATTTGTTTTTTCAATTTCATGATTCACTTCAACTGTGGCACTAGCTTGTTTTCTGAATATGTAAAACACCTTACATCTCAAAATCAAAATCATGTAAAGAGGAATGTCTGAGGAAGTCTCACTTCTATTTTCATCAGATATTCTTTCTCTACAGATAGCTACTATTTTTCTTTATATGTTTTCCCTCAAAGAAAGCAAACATGTGTTTATTCAACCTTTCCCCTCAATTCTTGCTCCACGGGCATACCAGAAACAGCTCTGAATGCTCTTTTCTCTGACAGTGACTTTAGTAATCACTTTGTTAACCATCTACTATTTTTGTCTTCATTTTATGGCTGCTACAAAGTAGTTTTAGAAAATAAGCTAAGACTAAGAATCTCAACAGTTCTGTATCTCACGTCTTGGTATAAAAAAGCAGAGAAAGAAGCATCTGTTCTTTCATACCAAGAAAAAAAAATGGTAGTGTCACCGTAGAATGAGGTGTTATGTGCATTTAATTGGATCCTAAATTCAAAGCAAATAGAAAAATGCATTATCTATTTACAGCAAGTATACAAAAACATACCTCCAACAAAGAACTGTGAAGTTAAACTAAATCATATAAAAGCAATCAAACCCCATTACCCACACAGAGCTCCATATCCATCTTCTTGCCCTCTCTTTGAACTCTTCTTTCTGTTCACATCCATTAGGGTCATCATATGTTCAGCTGATGGCTTGACAAAGTACTTTTAGTTAAGTAAGAATACATAGATATTTAAGTACATGATAGGACATGTTAATACTTTTTAAATGTATGTAGGACCTCTATATATCACCTGAGGAATAAGATATCACTGAATCAAGCACTCATGTGCTCGTGTCTGAGCAAGACTAAGGGAAGCATAAACCAAAGCAGGTCCTATTGGATATAGGATCTTACTTAACTAAAAGTACTTTGTCAAGCCATCAGCTGAACATATATTTCCCAAAATTACTAATAAGAAACTGAACGACAGGATTTCTGCAAAGCCTGAATTAATCTGAATATCTTATGCTATTTCTGAGCCTGCTGTTTAGAACATGCCAGATTCCTTTGTCTAAAAATAAGCATTTTAAATGCACATTCTAATTGAAAGAGGGATCATCCCAGCTATCTGACATTGCTGCTATTGTGAGGATAAAGTGAGGAAATGTCTTTAAGAGTATCTGGGGTACTGTTGGGTGAACAGTGACATTCAGCCAGTCTGTGAGAGCATTTCTTCGTCTTTCTCTGGGAAAAGTGCCAAATAGTCACACTGCAGCCTTTGCCAAGTCTCCTCTGAACAAACTTATTGATGGCCAGACCTCAGACACTACAGGAAATGGCATCATCCTGGCCTTAATTAGATGCTGGTAGACCAGTTGCCTTGTCTTTGTGGCATGTACATTCATATGAGGCCCACAATGAATCAAGACCAGAACTCTGTTGTCTCATATCATGAAAGACTACAGTTAAAGACAAACTGTCCTGCTACTAACACAAGGGCAATTCAGGCTCTAAAGGTGGCCTCACTCATCACAGTCACTCAGCTGACCTGCAGGAATTGCAGCCCCACTCTATTTTATTCCTTAAACTCCTGCAGAATCTGATCCTCATCTCCTACCAGCAAGTTTACAATACCCTGACACTGGCCTCAGACCCAGGACCAGCATGAAGTTACCTCTCTACGACAGGGCTAGAGGCTATTTTGACCCACTACACTAACATTATTACTCCTGGTTAAGATTTCTGGAATGCACTCTGGGAAGCCATGAACAAGATTTTGATATCATTTCAGTTCCCAGAACAAAAACAATGTTCTTAGGTGGTAAGAAAGCTACCTAGCCTTTAAACTGGCTCTGCATCATCCTGCCCTGGGTATTTCATCTGGACAAACTAGCATTCTCATTTGATACATACTTGAGAAGTGAGCTAAATAAAAAGCTGAAGGCAAAGGTACAAAGATCCCTCATTCTAACTGTTCTTCCCCAGGATCCTTTGAAATCAAGATTGCAGTGACATAAACAAGCCTTGTGCACCAAAAAAGCCCACTGTTGGCACACATAATCACTGGAGGCAGGACCCAATCTTATAATGTGATGGAGAGGTAACAATTGTACCAATGTTGTTTTGAGTTGGGATTCAGAAGTCAGAATCTCTGGGAAAAAACTATCATGGAACTGCCTGCAAGTAGTACCATTTCTGGGTGCCACAGCTCTCCTCTGGTCACCCTACTTTTATATATTCTTTCAAGTACATAGACAGTTCTAGATACAGTCTACTCAAAAGGCACCCAGAAGAAGGCAGAGCTAGTGTCACTAACAGGAAATACAAGTCTAGATTAAGAAGATTTGAGACTGGATGAAGATAGCCAACTGGTTCCCAGATGACAGGTACACTAGAGAGAAGTTTTATGACCACATAACTGTCCAGCTTAAAACTATTTCCTTTCTGACAATCTGCTTCCCTGAGCTACCACTGCAGGTAAAGGAGCCACACATTTACTGGACTGTGATTTTACCTTTACTCTCAAAGTATTATTTATCTATCATGTTGTACCTAAAACAGACAATGGTGTGAAAGGCCATATAAATGCTCAAAAGTCCTTGATGCCACAAATTTTTCAGTCTTTAAGTAATAAGTAAGTTCTGAGCTTGCTAAGCAGTCATAAATATGAATGTTACAGCCAGCCTTGAGATGGAAAAGCTAGTGCCCTGCAGAAGCATACTGCCAAAGGCCCTTGTAAGAAGAAGGATATAGTGAGATACAAGGAATTGTAACCCCAGTAGCATGCTAAACACAGAAAATACATAAGTAGACAAGAGCACTAGGTAAGAGTATAAGCACTGTCTGCCTAAGGAAGAAAATGTGGTCCCTGAGCTTGAGCTGTTTCAAAGAACAGCACAGGATTCATCATTTTAGTGAACTAAGATAAAAAGATGAGAAACATGGCTGGACATATGAACAATTGAGCTTACAAGGGGGGCTTCTACTTAGAATGTACAGTGAACAGCCAGGCCACTAGGGAAGGGAATCTAGAAGCAGAAATGTATTTCCAGGATTAGGTCTTAGAGGACAATAGGATTATATTAGCATTTAGCCATGCTTTCCCCGGAGAATTTCTCTTGTGGGATCAGAGGACATACTATGCTTTTCCTCAGACTTTCTTAGAGGTATATCCTAAGATTTTCACACCTATTTCTACACCATTACCACCCTTTTACACCCCGATTTCCATTATTTCTTTTGTGGCCCTATCACTGCATCTAAACTGCTTGCTTTCCTAGTCTTAGTTAGACCTGCCAATCTCATCTGTACCCCAGGGCATTTGACATACTCTATCCCACCCTCTCAGCATGGTTCTCTTCTATCTCCAATGAGCTCTGTATACAACAATGGCTCCCAAAGAATCTCTGCAGACAGTCTACCCAAACAACAGTCCTGCAACCTCTTCCCACTGGCTTTCATATTTTACATGAGTATATTTAACACCTATCTCCCCACCAGAATATATGGAGATGTCATTCTTCAAAGAGACTTCGACATACTATCTATGACTGTCTTTCCAGGTGTTAAGTGTGAGTAGTGGGTCCTCAATGACTATCTATTAGACAAAGGAACAACAGTGAGATCATATTTTAAAAAAGTATGAAAGGCCAGAGCACAAAAGGGGACTTTGAGCATGCAGAAGTATGCTGACTGAATAAGAGTGAAACCCAAGTCAATAGAGAAATCCAAAATGACTCTGGCACCTCTTCTTGTCTGGCAGAGAAAGGGAAGGGCCTCTCATTATGCCAGGGATAGACTGACCAAGAATTCCAGACTCAATTTAACTGAGTTTGGTTCCTGTGTCGTCCCATCTGAGGACATGTAGAGCGCAAGCCTATTTAGAGAATAGCTGAAAGAGAAACCAGAGTTGAGAGGGAGGAGCCAGGAAAGACAAGTGGCCGAGCTTATAGACCACTGTATATGTGCGTGTCATATCTCAAGGTGTCCCTGATTAAGAAAGAGGCTTTTTCTTTTGGGTCATCAGCCAGCTCCCAAATCATGACATGGAGAATTCTTATTAGAATACTCAGCCTAGCTTAGGCTTTTTCTGGCTAGCTCTTTTAACTGAGTTTTTCTTTATCTACCTTTTGCTTCAGGACTTTTTACTTTTTCTTCTTTTTCTTTTTTTTTTCCTTCTGTTTAACTTACTGTCACTGCTTCTTATGTCTGCTGGATGGTGGGTATCTGGCTTGTGCCCCCCCAGTCCCCTCATTCTACCCTCCCTTTTCTTATTCTTCTTCCCTTGAGCCTAGATTTTTTTTCTCCTATTTATTCTCTCTGCCTGCCAGCCCCACCTACCCTTTCTTTGCCTAGCTGTTGGCAATTCAGTTCTTTATTAGGCCAATCAGGTGCCTTAGGCAGTCAAGGTGAAACAGATGCAACACATCTTTACATAATTAAACAAATGGAACGTGAACAAAAGTGACACACCTTTACATGGTTAAAGTAATGCTCCACAGCATGAACAAATAAAACACAGCTTTGCCCGGTTAAAATAATATTCCATAACAGAGAGGCCTTGTCCCAGAAACATCAAGAAGTGCTACAAAACAGTGGCTGCTGTGCGCTCAGAAGTTCACATTCCCAGTAAAGAATGCAAGGCAGAAAAATTGTGTTTTTTTTTTTTTCCCAAGAGTTTTGAGGAAAAAAATCAAGAAGGTTTTACCATATAGAGTGGCGCCAGAAACACATGGAAAACCCCAGCAGAAAGTCACATAGGACAAAGCACTAATAAATCCTCTAAGAAGATGGGAAAAAAAAGCTTCTGAGATGACAGAGTCCCAGGCCATATGTATACAGAGCAACCTCGGTATCACCCTAGTGGGCTGAGCAAAACCTGAAGAAGGCACCAATAGTTGGGGCTCAGGGTTCACTCTGGCATTAGTGGCAATGTTCTTAATAGCAGTAACCTGACCACATACAGAGTAACTGCTAATTCATTGGAAGTTTCCCAAACCCAGACAGTGGCCCTGGGACAGAGTCCTATTTGCGAAATTATTTGTCATTTTCAACCCACTGGGACAAAGGAAAAGAAGGATGTCACCACTCAGGCTCTGGTGAGTATGGACCACAAAGCCTGGGGCCCTTATTCTCAGATGTTCCTGGACTGCTTCATTTGAGTGGTACTGGAACACAGAGAAGGAACAAGTACATTATTGAAAGGGAGGAAGGTGAGAGGGTGTGTTTCATGAACTCTTTGTAGCAAACAGAAGATGGGTAAGAAAGTAGGAAGCTTGAAGCAAGAAAACATCAGAAACCCAAGGAGGAGCAGGCAAGGGCCTAGAATGAGAACCAGGACTGTACAAGCCTTGCAGTAGGGGTGAAGACCACACACTAGGGAAATGCTGGAGGAGACCGCACTGAAAGAGGGTGGGAACTGAGCATGGGGCTGGGAGTCCAGAAGGCCATGACCCCTGTCAGCATTTCCTCTCCCCACATTCATTATCTGGCTAGTGACAACCATGCCAATCCAACACACTGCCACATTCACCATGTCATCTCACTACCTGGGCTCAGTGGATTACAAAGGTGCCTCCAAATCCAGGCTTGGATCCTCATCTGCTGCAGATTCTGAACATGCCTTAGGATCCACACCTTGTGTGGAGCCAGGGCTTCTCACAGAAGCCAGACCAAGGTCAGCCATACCAACTAGGGTCTGAAATTACTCAAGACTCCACAGACTACTTGGGGACAAATTCTGTCGAAGGGAAAATGTTCACAGCTTGGATCTATAATTTCTTCTAAACAAAAACGAGAGTGTGAGTGTGTGTAAAACTAACTAGCAGGTGACTTGCTCATGCAGCAGGCAGAGGGATTTACTTTAGGGTAAATTGCAAAAAGCATACATTGAGTTTTAGATTTTTAAAAGAAATTTCAAAAGCCACAAGGATAAGGACTCCCAGACATGTCTGTGAGGCTCAGAATTGTCCTGACTGCCTGGCTCTAAGTTCAAGGACTCTGGTTGAAGCCTGGGAGAGAGAACCAGCCAAACTGGTCTTGTTAGATTGTCCCACTGATGGTGACATAAGTCTAATGTCACTGAACACCTTTTTGTCGACTTGCAAACATTTCATAATCATTTCTATGCAAAAGTATCTAGCACTGTAGAGTTATCCCCTTTTCAAAGGAGGGAGAGAAGATAATTAATACGGATGGAATGTTCACTCTCACTCTGAGATAGTGCAGAGACAGGCACCCAGACACACAGTCTCCTTGGGTTTTCGTGGCAACCCATAAGGGAGGAGTTACTCCCCCCCCTTTTTTTTGTAGATGAAACCGAGACTGGGATTAAGTAACTGTCAAAACACAAGATAGCTAGCAAGCGATGGAGACATAACTCTAGCTCAGGTCTGTCTCAGCTCAGGCACCAGAAGACTCTCCCTGCCAAACAGAATGGTGTTTGATAAAAGGAATCCTAACATGTGAGGCAAGAGGAAGCAGATGCCTTCACTTTTCGTAAATGAGCTGGTGGCATCAAAATACACTAGCTGGGCTGAGATAAATGTGGATGAAGTCAAACACACTGTGCTGGAAGATGCACAGCAGGCTCATCACTGCACATGTGCACGCGAGTGCGCGCGCGCACACACACACACACACACACACACACACACACAGGTGTGTGTGTTTGAAACTAAATCATATGGCTATAGTAATCAGAGTGTCTTAGATGTCCTACCGTCTCCCCAATCCAGAGTCCAGGAAGCCCCCTTGTTTAGATCAGTCACAGTCTCTCATTTCTAATATATGAGTCCTTCCTAAAAGGCTACATGATAGTGTCCTTAAGCCTTATCACAAGGCAGAACCTCAGAAGTAGGGGCATTCTTAATCTTTGGTCTGTTCTCACCTGTTTCAGCATCCCTCCGTTGTTTAAGGCAAGTGGTATTGTATCCCTGCACCCTCTAGAGAGTTCAGAGCACAGAGTCAATGCAAAATTTCAGAGGGGATGGTCCCCAACCACTAACTCCTGCCCCTGTTTCAGCCCCACAGACAGACCACTACCAGCATTAGGGCAGAATGCCCATTAGCTAGGACACAACTGTCACCTGGCTCCAGCAAGGACACAGATGCAGGTGAAACAGGGTGTTACCAGTCATGGGAACAGGGTTTATCTCAATCCAAAGAGGAGGATGACAGGAAAAACAGCAACACAGCCAGGCCCATCTCTGGATGGAGTACTGCTCTTTCTCTTAGTGGTTAGTGGAGACTCCTGATGCTCGGGGCACAAGAATGGGAATAAAGGCTGGCACTTAAGGCTGAGGTCACACAGGCAGTGTTCTTTTCCTTGTAACTCCCTTCCCTGCTATGGCTCTCAGGTGTCTACGATGAGCTCAAACTATCTACTTGGACTAGTAGTTTTGGTTTTTTTTTTTAACCATATAATAAAATGTACACCCACTAATACAGCCCAAGAAAACAGCATCTCTATATCTATAATAAAAACTAGGTCCACATTGAATTCAGTCTACCTGTGATTCCATCTATACTTTGACTCATGATTTCTTTCACAGTAATTTATAATCCCATAAGTCTTCTTGAGTTAATATAATATTTAGTATTTGATGTAAACCAGACACCAGGACAAACTGTAGCATTTCAAGTACCTAATGACATATGCTGTATAAATATTTTAATTTGGCAATTAACAACCCTTTGTATAAGCAAATTAATCACAAAATAATAATTATTATTTTCTGTAACAGAAAGTAAATGTATAGTAAATACAGACTGAAATTTAATTCCTTATATAAGAAAAAGATTCATTCAGAACAGGCATGTTTTAGTTAATTTGTTTGTTTTAAAGGTCACCTGGCTATTCCTATAAAGGACAAGGTGAGAAAAGATTTTTCTTCTGGCTACTTGCCAGGCCTTCTGCACATATGACTCAAGGACAAAGATACCTCCATCCTCCCAAATACAAATGGATGGACTGCTGGGCAAAGCACCAACATGTGTCTGTTTTAAGACTTGCTTCTAAGTGCTATGGAGTGTATAGACTTGTGGTGATATATTTTATATCTATTAAAATCAGCCTGGAATATCAGAGAACAGAATCACCCACAGTCAGGCCATGAGGGTCAGAGAGTGGTAACTCATGACTTTAATCTCATTACTTGGGATGACAAAGTGGTGACCCAAGGCCTTTAATCCCACCACTGGGGAGACAGAGATCTTTGATTTGATTTCTGTGAGTTCCAGGCTTAACACCCAAACAGTAGTAGCTCACACTTTTAATCCTAACTCTAGGATTATGATGCAGAGTTAAACCCAAAAGCGAAACAACTGGGCGGGGAAGATATTTAAGGTAGGTATAGGCAGACATTCAGTCATTCTGTAGAAGCAATCAGTAAGGTAGAGAACTCTTAAAGGTAGCATTACCCTGTTCAGCCTAAGAAGTTGACTAGGTGAGAACTGACTGTGGTCTGTTTCCTCTCTCTGATATCTCATCTTTTCCACAATACCTGGCTCTGGGTTTTCATTAAATACCAACTATAATTCGTGCAATGTTTTTATTCAAATAATGCAACTCACTTGCCTTGGGAGTTATATGGAAAGGAAAATTTGTAAACTGAGTCCCTATCTGTAAGCATTACCAAAATGCTGCACAGTGGACCTAGCATGATGCCAAGTAAGATTCTGGCATTCACCTGAGGCAGTAGGAGAATGACTAGCAGAGTGTGCCCAAACAAAGAGCACTCCCCCAGGCATGGCTATGTGGATCTACGCCCACCCACTCTCTTAAAGAAGGCAACACAGCAGAGGATCCTTTTTTCCTCTTTTCCCTTCTTCCCTCTTCTTTCTTTTCTCTCTCTCTCTCTCTCTCTCTCTCTCTCTCTCTCTCTCTCTCTCTCTCTCTCTCTTCCTCCCTCTCTCTCTTTTTCCTTCTCTGGATATCCAAACTCCCTACATAAACTCTCTGTGTAGCACCTGGTAGTGAGTATGTCCCATGCACAAAAAAACTAACACTATCAACACCACTGCAAGCTGTATTCATTAGTTTCTCAGTTTCAACCAGTGATCTATTACACAGCTAAATTAAATAACATAATTACAAAAGCAAAACCATTTCAACTTGTGCCATTTTTAAGTTTCCAAATGGGTTTGGGATAAACCTCAAAGGAGTCAAAGATGTCATCTCAATTTATTAATCTTCCTTCTAGCACACTTGACTTCATATAAACAGGGGTGTGTTAGTAGGAAAACCAATACAATAGTTATCCCAAGCTGGAAAAGGTTGCACACTTTCCATACCAGCTCTAAAGACACAAAAGCAGGAGGATCTCTGAATTCAAGACAAAAATGGCCAACATGAGTTCCAGCCAGATGAGAGTATAAAGTGAGATTTTCACAAAATAATCATAACCATCACCATCATTATCCCTTTATTTCCTTAAATTTGACTTTTCATGCCAGTTTGGATATAGTAAATAGCCTGTCTACTTAGGTAAGCCCTTTGAACTGAAGGGTTGTTGGCCCTTTTTCACACAGTAGCTAGAGATAAAACAACCCCAGCGGTCCAATCCAAGGACAAAAGCCATTCCTTCTGGTCACCAAGCAAGGTCTAAATCATGATTGCACCTGAAAAAGCTTTATGTCACTACTTTCATTACTATATATTGTATTACTTATAGATCATAGGCACATTATTAGTACATTGTGAGCATTACAAAAATTATACAAAACAGATCTTTGGAAGACTAAGATAACATGAATTTTTTTCTTGCCAAACCCCAGTTGGATTACAAGGCATAGGCTGTGATGACGCACTACCACCTGGTGAATAGCTCTAACAAAAGAACAAATGAGATATCCATACTTGGGTCTTACGGCAGAGTGATAAGGAACCTACAGCCTTCTTCCCTGACCTTTCCAAGGACAGGAAATCAGTGTAAGCAGCAGCAGTAGCAGCAGCAGCCCAAAAGGCAAATACCTCCTTTCAAGCATCTTCCAGAAAGCTGTTGGATCACTAGGTAACTAACCCACAGTTGGAGGTCTGCTCTAAGGCCATATACATCAGTAGCTGCAAAAAAGAGAAAAGGTTCTGTGGTATTGAAAGGACCTGCTTGTCATGGTTCTGTAAGTAACAGAAGAAAGGAGATGCAGCCACCACCCAAGGGCCCTGGCTGGCCCAGTTGGCAGGAATGTGAGGCATGTATTCAAGTCTGGGTGTTGCCTTACCACACAGGGTAGAGAAGCACTCAGAAAAGAGCCCATGTTAACCTCACCCCACTTCATGGTGGATTCTGAGGATGCAGACAAGAGACCTGCCCACTTTAAGGCAAGGGACAATAAATGCAGAATTCCTGGTCTCATCGTTGTAATTCTTTTTAGACAACACGAGGCAGAAAAGGGAAATCACTCTTTTGGGGTCTTTATCAACCTGTTCTATGTCTATTCGTCTTTTCAGTTAGAAATCAATGTTCAGTTATACCAATGTTCCCCATAAAACAGACAAAGTGTCTGTCTGTCTGTCCTGTCTTCAGGGAAAAACAAAACAAGAAAATCCTGAGATAGTTGAGGGCTGTCCTGAGAAAGAATAGAAAATGCCTACTGAGCAGCTTCTACTCCCTTCTGGCTAAATTTCAGTTAGTAGGATGAAAATATGCTGAAAACTTTCCCAAACAGGTTTCTGTCCAGAGTCTACTTACTCACAGGCTTCCAACACGGCATTGGACTTGTATGAATGTACCTGTGTTGTCAGGCAAGTGCTTCTACCGAGCAGAACCTACAATGGGAGCATATTTCTAGCACCTGATAAAGCACATGGAATTTAACTGAAACAAAACAAAAGGCCTCCTTTTCAGAAGGAAAGAGAAGTTTGTAAAATTTCTACACTCCAATGAAAGATAGCAAGGCTCTCTGTGCAGGGATCAGCTCTGAGGCGGTGAGAAGCAGCAGTACCATTCAAAATGACTTCAAAATGAGGTTCCTTCCAAACTCAGATTCCTGGATTTAGTTCTGAATTTCCTCAAAATGCTCATTCATTCCCATATTTAATGTGTGTTTACTGGGTGCCAAGCACTGCTTTCAGGAGCCATGTGGTAAAGGGAGGGTAAGAAAGCATAGCCTGAATTCTGGCAGAGGGCAAAAGCATCTGGCTGGTTTACACTTCAGACACTATTAAGGAGACAATGCCTTTTGCTGGACAAACTTGATCATGCAAACACAAATACCCCTAGGAAACATGGCCTACAAACATAAACTTAATAATTCACTCTCAGATTTTAATCTTTGGACTGAAGTTTAATAGACTGTTTCTATTTTTAAAAACATAGAAGAGCTAACAGGACAGAGAACAAATATGGAAACTATGGCTGCACAAAGGTGAACTGAAAGGTTCAAAAACACATTTACCTCAACGCTGTTTTGATAGCAATTTAGTAGAGAATCACTAAGCATACAAAACACATCTAACCATTCAAAAACATGATTATAAGATTTTAGAAATGTTCAGTGGGTAGGGAAGAGGGCTCAGGCAGGAAAGTGCACAAGCATAGGGACCTAAATTTAACTTTCACAGCATGGGACAAAAGCCAGCCAGGCATGGTGGTATACCTTGTAATCCCAGAACTGGGAAACAGTGACAAGGAAATCTCTGGAGTTGGCTAGCCAGCAAGTCTAGCCCAGTTGGTGAGCTCCTGGCTAATGAAAAATACTCTTTAAAAAAAAAGTGGATGGTTCAGCTCATGAGAAATGACACTTAAGGTTGACCTCTGCCTTCCACACACACACATGCACTTATGTTCACATGGCCATGCATATATACATATACACATAAAAGTATGTTTGCTACCAATATACAGTGCTGAAATCTTAGTAATCTTGCTTGGTTAAATGTGTTTGTGTAGATAACATGTGGGAGAGCATTAGCTAGGGAATGTGGACAGGTTGGACTTCCTCTGCAGCAACAACTGGGCTCCTGTGCATCCTTTCCAGTCAAAGAAGATGTGCTACTGCCAGTCCTCAACACAGGTGCTCTCAGCCCTGAGCACTCCACAAGCAGGCTTGGCTCACTGGCTCACAAGCTTTGGTCCATTCCTTGTTGAAGCTCAGAACTTCTAACAAAAGCAGGCTTGCCAACACACTGGTTTCTGACCATGTAAAACGCATCCTTGTTAATGCAGTGCCTGCTTGAGAATACCTAGGAAGCAAGTTCTCAGGATACAGCAGGCTATCTCTATATCATAGGTCTAACCTCAATCTTCTTTCTCTAACACTTAAAGTTTGGTGTTTAACAGACTGAAACAGACACCTCCTTAAAGATGACCAAAGGGCATCGGAGATAGGAGGCAGGCAACTAAAGGTGCCTCCAACCTGAGTGTCATCCCTGGGATGCATGTAAAAGTGATAGAGAACCAACTTCACAAAACTTTCCTCTTATCCTCACATGGACAAAATAGACATATCACCCATACACACATACATCTTACACACATGCACACAAAAGAAATGAACATGTTTAAAAAGAATATATACAAATGACAGTAGGTATATAAAAGACATTCAAAAAATGCCCCAATCACCATTGTGCAGGCAATCTAAAAAGGACTTTGACATTTTAAAAAGGGGGTGGTGAGAAAACAATAGAACAGTATTTCCTGTTACACATTTCAAGAAATTCAAGTTCTTCTGCCCATAGACAAACAGGCCCTGGAATCCAGCCACAACTCATTTAAGAACTGTTCAATGGCCATAGATGTCATGGCAAAGCCAAGGAGTCCTGCAGAGACAGATGGCCTGCAGAGCTGGAAATGATCACCACCTGACCCTCTGCCAAAGCGTTTGCAGCACAGGGCACTCAAGGCTTTCCAAGACATGGGCTACCCTCATCCTGCCTCTCTGTGAACCACTCCCTCCCTCAGCTCTTTCACAGAACCTGATTGTGAGGTGGGGACACTGTCACTAAAAGCCAACTCTGACATTCCCAAACTACTCAGGCCAGCAGTGTGATAGCTAGTCATATTATTTAAAAAACTTTGCAGTAGATCATAGCTGTAAAAAGGGAGAACATTTTTTTACAAATGTTCCAATTTAATGTTTAAAGAAAACCTAGGTGAGCTGCTAAAATTATAAACAAGTAAACAGATGTTTACCAAGGTCACAAAGAAGGAACTGAATGAGACGGATGGCACAAAAACCAAATCTCAGATTTTACCACAAGGTTTGCAGTACTTGGGTGACATCAAAAGCCCACAGACATGTATTCTGAGCATGGCTCTCTACAAAAGACTTACATGGCCTTCTAACTACACACTAAATTAACTCCTGTAAGTGAGTTCTTGCTAGCATAGCAAGGGCCCAGCGACCCCTAAGCTCCCTGCTATTTCAGGTGTGCATGCCCACTCAAGCTGGGACTTCTTCCACCGGGGTAGATTTTGTTTCCCCTTTGCATCTTGAGTATGGATTTAGCCTGGTTTGGCAAGGTCTCACAGCTCAGAGGCAGCACATTTAATCCCAGGCAATCTGATCCAATACAGCATCCTTTCCTTCAAGTCTCTATTACTCGCACTCAGAAGAAACCCAAATCACATTTTTGTACATATAAGAATTAGAAATATTTAGCCCATTGAACCATCTGCCACTGGTAAAACAAAACAAAACCTTATTTTAATTTAAAGTTTCAAAAATAAAATTTAAATTACTAAGAACAAATTAATTCAGGAAAAGACTAATTCAAAAGTCACTTAGTTCTAGTCTAAATCCTAAAATATCAGTGAGTCTTTCTTTCCTTAGATGCCTAAAACATTCAAATATGCTCAAGCTATATAAGCTACCAGATAAAGCAGAGCCCAGGTATTCACACAAATGCTGTCCAGGCTGTTCCTGGAGTCTTGAGATGTCTGAACAAAAGCCCAAAGCAGGCCCATGAGTTCAGAAAGCTATTCACAACCCACTGCCTACAAGAAAGAGGAGACGCCACAGGATGGACCCATTTCCTCAATGTGTGCTTCCATGATGGAATACAACACAAACAACCATGGAAACAATAAACCAAACATGTGCCTACTGTTCTTGTTTTGGAATAACTTAAAAACAAAAGAGCCATCTTAAAATACAAACCAATCTACTGTTAACCATCAACATAAAGGTGTCTGAGTTAGAAGAAATGCCATTATCTAAAATTCTCATAAAATTTGTCATAAAGTTAACTGGTACCTACAGTGACATTTCTGAGAAAGTTCTTGCAGATGTTAGATCATGACAAAGTGGATCAGACTTACTCCCTGCCACAGTCCTCCGCTTTAAGACAGAAAACTATTCTCCATCCTCAGCTCTTCCTATCTGGGGGCCTGGGCAGCTCATCTGCTGCATATTTATAGTGGTCTGGTCTAGCTGACATTTAACAATCAGATTCTAAATGAGAACAGTGAGCTTTGCCAGAGAGACAAACTAATTTTACTTCTTTGAAAATAGTTAACTTGCCTAAATTGTTTGAAAATCAAAACCAATTCCTAAAATACTTTATCACTTCAGTGGCCTTGGAATTCCAGCATCTCATAAAACCTATTTTAGATGTTTATTTTTAAGTGTCGCTGAACCATCGCAACTCCTGCACCCAATGGTGCTTTCTCTGGTGACGCTAACTCTACTCATCTATGAACGGGACTTGTGCTAGTCAGTTGTTTGTTTCATTTTATTTTTATTTGGTTTTGGGGTTTGGTGTACATGACAGAAGCTACAGTCATCTGGCAAGGAATAAAAAAGCATCATTTAAGGAATTGCCTACATTAGATTGACCTATAGGCAAGTTTGTGGAGCATTTTCTTGATTAATGATTGGTGTGGTGGTGCCACTCCTGGGCGGGCGGTCTTGGAATATGTGAGAAAGCAGGCTGAGCAAGCGATGGTGAGCAAGCCAGTAAGCACAGTAGGTCCATGGTCTCTCTTTCTGTCCCCGCCTCCATATTCATGATTTCATTTCCATCAGTGATGGACTGCAATTTGTAAACCAAAACTTTACTCACCGAAGCTGTTCTGGGTCATGATGTTTATCAGAGCAGCAGAAAAGTGAGCAAAAGCTGGGCAGGCCCTATCTTTGTGAAAATGCAGTCTCCCTCAGGTGCTTGTTCGCTGGCAACTCTCTTCCTTTTCTTTGTACCACAGGACACCTTGGGCTTCTTCTTCACAGTGGCTCCTCTACTCCTTGAGCTGGTCTTCCTCTCCTGAAAGGGCCTCACTGTGCCTAAAATTTACTGTCATGCTGTGCCTCGCATTCAACTTCCCCCTCCGATATAGATGGACTTCCAGTTCATACCCAATCTTGTTTTAGCACCTTCCCTACCAAACAAATACACTCCTTGACTCCCTCACTGTGCCTCAAAGAACACTCTTTTAACAACTACCAGCTAACCCACGTATATAAGTCACCCCAGGCCGGAGGATGGCATCACCTGCAAGGACCTCTAATGTGCTCTTTTCTGCCCATGGTTATTGCTTCCACACCCTCAAATTCCTTTTTATATGCTTGCTTTATTGTCACATCGGGCTCTAAACTGCTTTACACTTCTTACTCCCTTGCTTTCAAACTAGGAAATCAAATTGAGACCATTAATTATCTGTGAAAGAAAGAAAGAAGCCACAGAGAGGGGGTGTCTGGTGCCAAACACCATAGAGAACTCTTACATCTGTGTAGACACATACTCTGGAAAGCCCAGCCTATAAAGCCCCGCTAAAATCTGTCACTCAGCATGTTTCTCCGCACAGGCTCAACACCATCTTTGTCTTGCACAGTGGAGGGCTCCTAAAAGTAAACAACATTCCTGCAGGAATTCCAAGTTCAGGGACTCCCTGCCTCCAACAACAGATTTATTTTAGAAAACATTAGTTTAAATCTTTGTTATTTAGTCATGTTTTGAAATGCAAGGCAGTATTTTGACACATTGTTAATGAAAAGAATTCTTCTCTGACACCAATAATTTGATTTGATTTGAAGGTCTGCATGCTCATTATGAGGCTGTGAAAGGAGAAACACCCATGGTGATAACAACTTAAAATATAAACAATCTGGCTTGAACTCTTGGCTGCCTGAGAGTCCACTTCATCAGGGGCTGAACCGTGAGAAGAGATGCAGACAGGGCTGAGAGAACAGCAGAGACAGAGCTGACAGGGCAGGTAAACAGTGGGAATTGTTACAGAGATGACTATTCCATGCCAGGCACTTGAGAGCAACAGCAGAGGCCAACTCACAAAGAGAAAGGCCATAGGGCAGCCTCAGTAAAGGCCAAACAGTTCCACGGGGGAGTTCCCTTCTCTGCCTGAAGCTTAAACTCCTAGGGACATAATGCATATGTAAAACTGAAGCAACAAACACTTCGACCTCTAGCTTTTATTTTCCTCACATTTAGCATACTTGTGGTTGCTGTTGGGGAACTGCTGCTTTAGATCTGGCAGGGCAGGGCACACAGGGTGAAATGATATACAGAGTTCTGGCCCCAGCTCTCCAACTGGGTCATATACTATTGCAGGATTCTGGACTCTGCGGTCCAAATAGGCATAACCATTTGTAGAGCACATTTGCTTTTCTAGAGAAGGGATGAAGATAAGACCCCACCACAGCAAAAGGTACCATCAAGGATGGAGAAAAGACTTTATGTAGGAAAAAACCAAAAAGACATCGATGTATATCTGTCATACAATGCAGACTGGCTCAAGAGCCACTATGAGATGAAACACCAATGTCCTCAGTCCTTAGCATCTATTAGAGGAAGTTTCACGAGAAACTTCCCAAAATTACAGATGCCTAGGGCACCAGGCAGCCCACAAACACTGACCTCATGGCCAGTGAGTCAACACAAAATTATAGATGCCCAGGGTACCAGGAAGCCCACAGACATGGACTTCATGGTCAGGGACAAGTGTTCAAGAGAAACCGCAGCATTCCATCTGGCTGTGGAAGGGCACAAATGCAGTCACCCATAGACCCTAGAAGGCTAGCAATTGAAGCTTCCCAGTGGGAACCCCAAACCTGTTCTCGAAGCCTAACAAATGCTGTAGCCTGATCCTTCACCTGTTTCCCTCCTTCCTCTAACCTTCTAGGTGGGAACTGAAGTGTCTATTTTAATATAGAGGAATTCATCCTCTTTGTACTCAGTCGTGGATAACAATCAATCCCCACTCTTTTCTCCACAAATTAATCTTTGAATTTTCCAAATAAAAGGTACACTTTGGAGAATCTACTATGAAGACAAGCTTCAAGGTCATTCCATAACTTTTGTTAGAGTAAGAGAGGAATGGTAAGGAATTTCTATCGGTACTCACAGACATAGCTGGATGGCCCACATGCATCTTCAGTACCTTCTGAGTCTATATAAGAAGGTCTCTGACACTATGAAGTCTTTGTTTTGGAGAATGAAGAGATGGGACTCCTTGACTTGTTACAACTTCTAGAGAACACTGGGCCCTGAAGCTTATGGGAAAGAGGAAGATGACCCAAACTTCTGCGAAAGGAGGCACGACCCATGGTAGCTGCTGGGTCAGGGTGGTCCCTGCCTAGTGATGTCATTCATTCAGCCACAGATGGAAAGTCTGCCTTGACTTCAGGGAATGTCCATGAGGGACTTTCTCACCAATCTTGCCAGCAGTAACTCTTCTTATTTTGTCACTGAAACCTTCAAAAAGCTTTAAAGCCCACCACCGAAACTCCAGAGACCCCACAGAGCAAGGAGGCCCAGGAGTAAACACTGGCCAAAGGCTTGTGATAGAACCTGAGGATGGGCATAGAGGCAAGGTGTTAAGTGGGCTGAGCAAGGAAATAGGTAAGTGGAAAAAAGGATTACTGGGGTGTGGGATTCAGGTCACTGTTAACAAAGGTGAGGGGAAGGCTGGGCACAGTGTCAACCAAGCCTCAAGTGCACCTGGGTTCAATGACTATGGAAGAACCTGGTTTGCACCATAGAGGGGACAGGAGTCATCTGAAGTCATTGCTTATACATAAATAACCAAGCAGGAATTGACCACTGAGAGTTATGAGATACAGCATAGAAAAACAAAAAGAAGGAAAGCCCTGAACCTCCAATCAGCACACATTGAGGGAAGCTGAGGTAGAGATTGTTCATGCCCTCCTGGTTCTGGCCTGTTACCAGCCTGTACAAAGGCAACAACCAGGGAATAGGACCTCAAACACTGTCTCCCTCTCAGTGCAGGATGAGATGCTATTATCAAGGTCAGGGATTTAGCCCTACTGCTTCTATGATGGACAGAGATGCTCCAGAGCCCAAGTCAATGTTATGTTGAATCCAAAAATGTCAGCTGTGCTCTTTAAAAGCTGGGGTCAGTCAGCCAAGAACAGACCCTATCCCTGACCTTTCCCACTTTTTGAATGATACAATGATTTTTAACTTGGCAGCATTGGGCCTTAATTGTGCATTCCGATTTGTTGATATCTGTGAATAAGCCACCACATATCTTCTGCACAGAGCCACTCCCCATCCAGCAGCTCTTTGGGGCACAAGGCTCTGCCTTCTCTACACTAACTACAGATAACATCAAGAGTAAGAGTTTTGTGAGAGGCTTTCTGCCCTTTGGATGCTGATGAAAGGGGGTAATTGATAATGATGTGACTCTGGTCTCTTCTTATTTGGATGTTTTTATATCTAAAACATTGGGAGTATATGTATGAGCTGCATGGCAATGTAAGGTACAAAAAATCAGTTTTTTTATTATGAAAACAGAATATTTATTTTGATATAAGATTTCTACCTATCAAAAGTCCAATGTCCCAAAGCACATTTCCAAAAATCTGTGGCACTTCATGTATCGGTACAATCTCTGTTTAGGGGAAGAATCAAGCTTTCCCTACATGAACCTCCTCCCTTTATACCTCTGTTCTCCTTTCCTTGAGGAACACTGGTTTAGAGGGTAAAGGGAAGGTGAGCCAGGCTGAAGGGCTAAATACATACAGGGGACTGAGAAAACTATGTAATTATATGGAAAGGACTAGGATCCAGGCCTATCCCTGCCAGGGAATGAGCTATAAATATGAAGTGTGGGAAGGCTGGGAGGGGCAGTGTTAGACAGAGAGGCATAAGGGTGAGCTCTTGAATTAGTATATCTTCCTCTGAGATAAAAAGGAGTATGTGTGCATGAGTCACACACATGTGAACAAGATACATGTGACAATAAGAAGCAGAAGAGAGAGCAACAGAGAATATTATATCCATGTAACAGCAGGAATATATATATATTGGAGAGTGCTTCAAGATTCTTTGTTTTTTCAAGACAGGATTTCTCTGTGTAGTCACAGCTGTCCTAGAATTCTGTCTGTAGACCAAGCTGGCCTCAAACTCACAGAGATCCATCTGCCTCTACCTCCTCTCTGCTGGGACTAAAGATATGTGCCATTACTTCCTGAATCTCTTCAAGATTCTTTAATCACATGACTTTCTGTAAATCTGATATTATTCCAAAAATATAAAGCAAAAAAGGAGGGGAATTAGATTATTTATTCACTATTACACTATTAGATTATTATTACACTATTACAAATATAATAGTGTAATTTCTGTTTGATACACCCACTCATGAGCAAAAGAACCAGTCCCAGCCACTCTCTCTAGACCACTTCCTAGCATCTAATGCCTCAAGTCTCTCTGTCTACCATCTGTCTTAACTGCAAATTGTATGTAATTGTTTCTGATGTATGAATTAAAATATTTAAGAGGAATTAAAGATGTTCCATTTGAAGCAATTTAATTATTTTACAAAGAAGAATTTTTGGTCACATTTTAAAATTTTAACTATGATGAGTATACTGTTTTCTCTCATTTTTCTCTAGATAAAATAATTGTTGTTACACACACACACACACACACACATTTTTTATTCCCATGTGTTTGTTGGTCCTCCTCAATTACAATGAGATTCTGCAGTCATACCTAATAACCACCTAAATGAACACAGTGGAGGGAAAGCAAGGCTGATGAGACAGAACACCCTCTCTCGTCCACAGTTCTGACGGTCAAAAGCAGATGGGAAGATCATTATCTAAGGGGACATAGACTTGCACCACTAACCAAGAACCTGTCTGCAACTGGTACCAACTTGCAAAGAAAAAATTAGTCTTTTCCTATAGAGTCTCACTGAGCATATTAACCACACTTCAGAGCCGGTCCCATGTCCAGAAGTATATGATCAACACAAAGTAACTTTAATATTTTTGTCTTAGGGTTCCCATTGCTGTAAAGAGACACCACAGCAACTCTTATAAAGGAAAACATTTCATATGGGTGACTTACAGTTTCAGAGGTTTAGTCCATTACCATCATGGTGAGACATGGTGACATACAGGCGACATGGTGCTGGAGATGGAGATGAGAGTTCTACATCTTAATTCACAGAAAGTGAACTGGGTCATTGAGCATAGCAATAGGAAACCTCAACCCCACCCATCCCCACAGTGACATACTTCCTCAAACAAGGCCACACCTTCTCCAACAAAGCCACACCTCCTATAGTGTCCCTCCTTTTGGGGGACATTTTCTTTCAAACCACCATATTCTATCTTTGGTAGGGCACACTTTGTCTTATTGGTTTACTGCTTGTCTATTTGGTTTATGATTCTGTGTGTTGGGGGGGTTGTTTTTTTAAAAAGAGAGAAGAATGTAACTGGATGAGTTAAAAGCGGGGAGGATCTGGGAGGGGTTGAATGAGGAGAAAAGCATGATCAGAATACATTGTATAAAAACTTTTTTTTTTCAATAAAAAGGGGGAGTCTGCTGCAGGAAATTACACTGTAGCCACTGAGGAGGCAGCACTCAGAGCATGGCCAATGAGAATAATCAATACTGGCTTAAGATGGGGAGACAGGAAACCCAGCCCAGCATAGATTC
The DNA here is from genome assembly GCA_004025045.1 of Sigmodon hispidus. Taxonomy (NCBI): domain Eukaryota; kingdom Metazoa; phylum Chordata; class Mammalia; order Rodentia; family Cricetidae; genus Sigmodon; species Sigmodon hispidus. The sequence continues at coordinate 61,040 of PVIH01006755.1, read as the reverse complement.
TCAGATGCATCCTGAAGTCTCTGCCATATTCTAAGGCTACTTCTGAGCATACAGGAAGTGAAAGAGCTGTGTCTGTGATATAGGCAGTTCAGTTTAACATGCATCTCTGCACTACACAAGAAGAAGAACATCTTATAATTCTAAATGTATTTTTTTTTTTAAAAAAAAAAAAGCAGCCTAGAGTACCCAAATACAGAAACACACAACTCTTATTAAGCAATAAATAAATGTAGAAATTACACATGTACAGACTCATACACACCTACCAAAAGGGCAGCATCTGATGAGTTGAAATGAGAAACAGGCCTGAGGTGAGGGCTGGGGGATGGGGGAATATGAGCCTCCTTCCAGGCCAAGGGACAGAGCAACTCTAGGGCAGTCAGTCCCATGACTCCTTTTCTAGCACCAAAGAAAGCAGTGTTACATTTAGACAAGTCCCTGACTCTTACCTCCCAAGACAAACCAGCCTCTTTATACTTCATTTTTTTTCAAAAGCAACCTCCCACACACACACAAAAATTACTAACAAGCAAGCCAGAAACAAACAAACCATAAAAACTATAATAGTAATGTGAAAATACAGCCATGAAGAACATGAACAAGTGTGTGTGTATCAAAAAAGGGAGGAGTGGAGACCCTATCTCTTAATATGCACTGTCTGGTTTTGTTTTGCTTTTCTGTTTGTTTTTTTCTTTTTTTGAGATTTCAATTTGGAAATAAGTGGCAATTAAGGCTTTACATAGGTACTGCAAGCCTTGCCTGTGACTGTTTTGGGGCTGTGTGTTATGACTAATTGCAGCATCCACACAGCCTTGGGACAGGCGACAGGGAAATGCTCCCCTCAGAGACACTTGTGTCCTATAAGGAAGGAACAGCACAGCTGTTATCATTCTCAAATTACTACCAAGCCCCACCCTGTGTGCCAGCCCAGGAGAGAGAGAGGAATACAGTCTTAGGTCTTAAAATCCAGTGATTCACCAGGGCAGCATGTGGTAACGTTCTGAAAAACGCATTGTATGCACTTTAAATTTATTATGAAGTTCTAGCATGCTCAAAATTATCTATTAGATCCTGATAATTCCAATAAAATACAGAAGAGCAGCCAATAGTCATATCCTGACATCTGAGGGAAGGTGCATTAATTACACTTCCAAAGTGCACATAGTGGGTTTTTTTTTTTGATAAATGTAATTTCACTGTGCTTTAAAGCAAATAAATTGAAGATTTCAACTACAATTTCTAGGCATTCCAATTGTTTTACTATGTAATCTTTGACATATGCATTAATTTTAAAATAAATGTTTTAGTAGCTTTAGGTTTGCAATGAATTTGAACAGCAAGTTAGAGTTCACATATGCTCACTTCTCTCACATGGGCACAGTCATTCCCTACTATGAACCTTCTCCATCACTGTCAAGCACTGTTAAAACTGGTACAGGAAGGATAGCAGACAATATTGTTATCATCCACTATGGTAACAATACATCTCACTCTCAATGCTGCACATCCTGTGCGCTGTACAGCAAACTAAGATGCAATGGCACAGAGCTCTATTAGTGTCCTATAAACCCTTTTACTGTCCTACAAATCCCTTGTAAGGTACAAGTTTGTCCACTTTCCCTCCCCTTAATCCGGGTCACTCCCTGATGATGATGATGATGATGATTTTACTTTCTCCATTATCTTCTACTTTCCAGAAGTCATCTGGAAGGATGCACATGTAGCTTTTTGAGACTGATGTCTCAAGTTTCTTAATACACACAGTTAACAACCAACTCCTCATGTCCTGCCCTAGCTTGATTTATTATTTATTTCTTCTTAATGCTGAATAAAGTTCCATTGTCTGTATGTGAATGGTACATGAATTTTCCCAGAAAAAAAGTGGCTCAAATACAAGGAATGTACTATTTGTTCAGTGCAGCTACAGAAGCCGCTCAGTGTGCACAGCAGCTACATAAGCTGGGGAAAGTGAACAGTGTGGTAGATGAACTGAGAACAAAAACCAGAATTCAGAGTACAACCAGCTTAGTCTGCCACTTCCTTCCCTAGTCCTGGACTCAGCATGGCCCGAAACCTGGGCAAGCAAGGCTGGAAACAAGGAAATCTGGAGAAGCGCCATGCACTCACTGCCTGCCCTCCCCTAGACCTGGCAGAAAGAATAGAAGGAATGAGAGCATGGAATAAGTGAATAAACAACTCCTGTAAGGGGTCCTCGGCAAAATCACCAAGCCTAAGTATACACTGGTGGAATTATCTGGTATGAGTATCAGAGAGAAATATCTGTCAAAAGTGAAGGCTTGGAGACTTACTGAATGGTACCAAGAGATCTAAATTTCATGTCAATGCAATCCTAGAAAGAAAAGAGGAAGCGTAATTATTTCAAGAATTAATAGCAGAAAACTTCCCAAAGTTGGCAAAGGACATAAACCTACATATTCACCAAGTTTAGCAAACCCCATACAGAGTGAAGAAACTACACACACTTGGACATACTTGGATTTCAGCTCACTTCATAATTTCATAAGGTTCTGGAAAATTTAGGAGGTGAGGCCTACAATGGAGCAAGGAGGTCAATGCAGGGCAAGTGTTTAGGGGTCTCTTTTTCTGGCTCTTTCCTGTTTCCAATGCTGCCCATCTACAGTCAGGTGAAGAAGCTCTTTGCTGACACGATGTTCTACTAGAACACACAGGACCAATCATGGACTACTACTGACTTCTGAGAAACTATAAAGTAAAACCTTCCTCCCTCAAGCTGCTTACAAGAACTATTTTGGTTATAGCAATGAAAAGCGAACTAATATATTCCTTCACATATCAGTTGGAAAAAAAGACATTGTCAAATGAAGTTAGATAAAAATAATTTATTGACAATGTAACTGTTCTAGAATTGCTAAATTAAGCTCTACAGATGTGACAGAAACTTGGCAATGAACATGGCACATAAAAAGGAAAAGGAACCTGGTAACACATTCAATCCCCTAGAGTATGTGTATTCCTGACTTCAGCTCTTGACAATGCATAGAGCACAAGTCACAGATGACACCATGTGACTACTCATAAGCTGAGCATTCCTTACATGGGAAATACTGTTCAGTGGTGAGTCACACGCTTAGCATGGGTAAGGCCCTGAGTTCAGTCCCCACCAACATGAACAGTAACACATAACTTTGAATTTGTAGTTAGGAACAGTATGGAAAAGAAGTCTTCAGGCTCATGTAGTTTCACTGGGAAATTCAACTGAACAAAACATTAAAAAAATTCAATTCTATACAATCATTTCTAGAAAACAGAAGACAAAACTTTCTAAATTATTACATAAGGTTTTAGTCATTAGCAAGATGACAAAAACGTGAAAAAATAGCATAAGAACATAATCCAACATATGTTCTCTTGGGAACATTTATAAAAAATTTTAAAAAAAACTTTAAAAAGAGCAAATAGAATCAGGAATACATAAAAGGAATAATGTCACACAAAATGGCCTCATCACAGAAGTACAAAGCTGATTCAATATTTAAAGCATGATTAATATAATTAATTACACTATCAGTTGAAATTAAATTAAAACAATGATGTAATTCATTATCAATAAATAAAGAGGAAAATGAAACCCCTTAATCTTTAAAAAGATATCTATAGAGTGCTAGAGAGATGGCTCAGCAGTGAAGAGCACTAACTGCTCTTCCTGAGGTCCTGGGTTCAATTCCAAACACCCACATAGCAGAGCATAGCTGTCTGTGACTCTAGTTCCAGAGAACCTGACACCCATGACAACACACCAAAGCACATAAAATAAAAATCAATGGTTTCTTTTTTAAAGGCCATCTATAAAGCATCTACAGCTGATGCATTTTTTTGGTTAAAAGACTGGTTTCCCACTAAGATTAGGAACAAGATAAGAAAGACACTGTCAGCAGTCTCATCAAACTAAACACTGGGGCAATAGGAAGAGAAAAGGCTCATAAGAAATAAAATTCAGACCAAGGGCATGAGGTTATGCCTATTTTCTAGACAGTCACATAAATTCCCAAAGTATCTTCGAATAACATAAACTCATAGAATTAACTTATTTAGCAAAGGACGAGGACAAGGTCCACATGTAAAATCAATTAAATTTCTATACTATCACTCAACAACTTCAAACTGGAATTGTAAAATATCACTTATACTTTGATTCCTAAAAAAATCAAATATTAAGGTATAATCCTCCTGAACATTGATAAAATTGATAGATGATGCTGGCAGGAAAAAAGAAGGGGGACTTATAAAAACAGTGACAAATATTCATGGATTGGGAGCCTAAAATTGATTTACAGATTTCACATAATTACAGACACTGTCAATGTGATTATTTTGCAGCTATAAATAAACTTATTTAATAATTTTTGTGGAGAAGCAAAGGAAGAACAGCCAAGATGGTTTTGAAAAACCAAGAATGTTCAGGCTATTAGACCACACCATTTTAATCATTACTAAAAAGTTATAATACTCAATCTATGTGGTATGTGAGCTATAAGTCATTACACAAATTGATCAAGAAATAGACACACACAAAATGTGTGATTTTTTTGACAAAATTATGAAGGACATAAGCAAAAAACAACAAAACTAAACTAAATAAACCCCAACAACAACCAAAAACCCAACATGCTCTTTTCAGTTGTGTTGGCAGAATGACCAGACCCTGTGCTTAAAGAGAAAAAGAGGAGAAGACAGCAGAGAAGGAAGAGAACTTTGACCCAAATCCCACATTTTATACAAAAATTCACAAAATGAGATGTATACAAGGAAGCATAAAACAGAATCTTCCTATTTAGGAGTAGGCAAGAGTTCTTAGGCATATCTATGACACACATATCTAAGACACAAAGTTCAAAGAGAAAAAAAATGTCCTCAGTTAAAACTTTTACTCTTCTGATGACAATTAAAAAAAATGAAAATACAAACTATAAACTGAGAAAAACAGATTCTCAAGTCACATACAGGACCAAGGAACTGTACTCATGTCACATAAAAAAAACTTCAAAAACAATATTTTCAAAAAGGGGGGTCAGGTAAAGGAGTTAGACACATTCTTTTACTAAGTAGATGTGTGGATGGCAAAGAAATGAAACTGTTAGTCATCAGGAAAGTGCAAGAGCAAACATATTCCCCCTAGTAACACAAAACAAGAAAGCTCACACAAACAGATAGACACAAGGACTCTGACAGCAGCTCTACAGCAGTGACACAGCACTGGAACAATGACTGATGGGTAAACAGACTGCTGGACCCACGTGACAGACTATTGCCAAGCAACAGAGAAGAATAAACTCACACACACACAACTGAAAATGTAATGGTAAGTAAAGGCTCAAAGGTGTACGTGGCGTAGGCTAGCTTTATATCAACTAGAAACAAGCTAGAGTCCTTGCGAAAATGCCTCCATAGGCTGTAGAATTTTCTTAATTAGTGATTGATGTGGGAGGGTCCAGCCCAGTGTGGGTAGTGCCACAACTGGAACAGTGGTCCTGGGTTCGTTAATAAGGCAGGCTTATCAAGCTATGAGGAGCAAGCCAGAAAGCAGCACTCTTCCGTGGCTTCTACATCAGCTCCTGCCTACAGGTTCCTGCCCTGTTTGACTCCTAGTCTGACTTCCACCAATGATGGACAGTGATGTGGAAGTATAAGCCAAATAATCCTCTCCTCTCCCCGCAAGTTGCCTTGATCATAGCGTTTTATCACATCAGAAACAAGTCTAAGATATGCATGCTACAAGATTTTACTTGTGTGTGTGCCATTCTCAACGTCACAGTGAAGAAGAGCAGACATAGCAGTTGTCAAGACTGTGAGATGGGGACATGAGGGGTCATGGGCATTTTTCACCCTTATTGTAAATATAGATCTATCATGTGTTAGCAAATCTACATAGCACTGAATATACAGAACATTGTAAAAAAATCAATCAATCAACTGTATATTGTGCTAATTTAAAAAAATAAAAATTTAAAAACAAAAACTCATTCAAGTGTCTGTCTTTACAAATTAATGTACATAAAAACCTACCTTCCCCTTAATGTGACTGCATACAATGACAGTCATCCTTCACAATAGAGAGAATGAAGACCCATCCTTTGGTTTACCAGGACCCCTTAAATATCAAAATTTGCATCTCTTAACTTTCCTCTCATAAAATGTAAAGAGTGTATTATTTATTTATAATTTGCATAATATCATATACACTTTAACATCTCACTAATTCATTCACAGTACTTAACACAGAATCAGTTATGTGGGAGCAATTATTGTCCTCCATTGATTAAAAATGCAAGAAAAAAGTCTGTACATGTTTATTACAGGTACAATTATTACATAATTTTTTAACCATGCATAATCAAACTAAAAATGGAGAACCTGCAGATATAATAGACATACTACATTCATTTTCTCAATCTGCTCTTAAGAATAATACAAAATATTTGTAAAATGTCAAAAGCAGGAAACAGGGAAGATCTAAGTTTGTATTTATACTCATGGATTATTTCATACCTGAGACCTCATCAGAGAATTTTCTATGTGCAGTACACTAGGCAATTAATGAAGAAACTCCTTGCTAGTCAGAGTGCAGAGAATAAATGTCAGTGGAATGCTTAACCATAATCGAGCTCAGAGACCATTTTTGTAGAGAAGATAAATCATGAGAACCACAGGTTGAGGAGCACTGGGGCCAGTGTCTTCTGGACTTAACTGACCACCATCTTCATAAATGCAACAGTCATGGTTGCCTGCACAGACATGCATAAGATCAAGTCATTGAGTGTGGTTGCTTTGAAGGAGAAAGGGCTTAGAAACGATTACACCTGATCGAAGAGCTTTTGACAGTTGACTGCTCAGGAAAAGTGAGCTATTTTTCTTTAAGAATATGGCCCCTGGTAAGCCTACCATCCTCCAGTGGATAGCCCATTGAGTATACTGGCATCTCAAACTATACTCTGTTGGGTTAATTTTTTTTTAATGGGAGAAAATGAACTTTTAAGAGGATTTAGTGTTTAGAGGTAAGTCTAGGAGGAAACAGAAGTAATAATGGTGGATATGATCAAAGTACATCATATGCACGTGTAGTGATATATATTTAATAAAATTAATCTGGACAATCAGGAGAATCAACTGCAGAGCCAAGCTATGGAGGTCAGGGAGTGGTGACCCACAGCTTTAATCCTAGCTTTAGGGATGAGGAAAAGGAAGTTAAGATCGAGAGAAGTTTTTCAGCTTTGTGGGACACTTCCTTGGTGGGCTGAGGAGAGAAGGGTTTGGGATCCAGAGGATTTTATGGAGATAGGCCTGAAGAGTTGGTGGATAAGAAGTGGTTGTGGTTTGTTTCTCTAAATTTTATTAAATATATATCACCACATGCATGTTTGCTAGAAAAGGGCACATAACAGTCACTGCACCTCTTCTAAGTGTACCCACTGCCTCTGGGGTTCAGAACTGGATGAACAGTGAACAGACACCAACTGGATCATGACAGTGCTTTTTGTTTTAGCTGTCTAGAGTTTTAGGCTATCCATCTTGGAAGAGTGCTTCCAAGAGTACACCTGTTCCTCCTTTGTCCTCACTTTACACACTTTCCCTCAGGGACTTACAGCTATGATTACTGAAGAACACCATGTCCCATCTCAGAAGAGGAGAGATTTCATAGATTACAGTAACAGCTCTATGATCTGAACTGTGAGAATCAATGTTTATACCCTCTTGTAGTAATAATTCACAGCATACAAAAAACATCCCTCTGCTGAAACCAAATGCCCAAGATGATGTTATGTGGAGGTAGAGCCTGAAGAAGCATAGGCCATGCGTGGAAAGACTAAGAAATGTGATCAGTACCCTCTAAGAACAGACACTGAAAAGGTGGTTTTTTCTCTGTCTCTTTCTGTCTCTGTCTCTATCTCTGCCTGTGTCTCCATCTCTCCCACTTCAGGATATGAAGAAGAATGCCACCTGTAAGTTAATGTGGTGGTTTGGATGAAATGGTCCCCATGAGCTCACAAAGAGTGGCACTATTAAGTGATGTGGCTTTGTTGGAGTAGGTGTGGCCTTTTAGGAGAGGTATGTCCTGGGGAGCTGGCTTTCAGGTTTCAAGCTCAAACCAGGCCTAGTGGCTCTCTTTTCCTGTGGATCTAGATATCGACATTTCAGGTATCTCTATGTTTACCTGCATGCTACCATGCTTTGCATCATGATGAAAATTGACTAAACCATTGAACTGTAAGCTATCCCCAATTAAATGTTTTCCTTCATAAGAGTCACCATGGCTATGGTGTCTCTTCATAACAACAAAATCACAACTAAGGCAGAAAGATTCATTCACCAAGAATCAGAACCAACAACTGTGATCTGGAGTTGCAGGGCATCCAGAAATTAAAAGAGTAAATATTTGTTGCTTAAGTTGTTTAGTCTGTGATATTCTTAGTAAATTTAGACTGTCAGAATATGAAGTCAAATACATGGTAAAACAGCAAGCAAAAATACAAGATGCCTAGTTCAATGTAAACTTCAGATAAACAATGAAGAAATAGGATATGTTTTTAATTTTAAGTCTTGCTTTTCACCTCAAATTCTCATTTAACTGGGCTTCCTGTATGTTGTCAACCCTAGGACATGGGCATGTGTGGTGTGACTTGTGTGAGAGTGCAAATGTAGGTGTATGTGCATGTGTGTGGAGGTCAGAACTTGATATCAGGTGTCTCCCTCTATCCCTCTCCACTTTCTTTTTTTCAGACAGGATCTCTCACTGAACATGAAACTCACTGACTATGCTAGACTGGCTAACCAGCCAGCTCCTGAGGCTCTTCTGTTTACACATTGCCTTTCCTATCAGCAATGGGGTCACAGGTGCATGTGACTATGTCCAGTTTTCTACGTGGGTAATAGAGATTCAACTTCAAATGGTCACATTTGTTCAGCGAGCACTTTAACTGACTGAACCATCTCCTTAGCTTCCAGGCCCTAGGAAGATTCTTAATCCTCCATGTCACAGTATCCTCAGGGAAGAGGAAGGTAACACCTACCAGATAGATGGGTGATAAAAACGAGACAGGCCGTGTCAGTTTCTGCTGTGTCTTTAGCAACCTTTAATCAGAGTTAGTCTCTGGCCCACTTGATGATCTCCAAGGTTCATGCAGGCACCCAGTCACTGCTGAGCACTCCAAGCAGGCCATGCTCATCTACCCTCCATTGCATTCTCACTTGATACAAAGGCTGGTACTTTGATCCTTACCCCAAACTGATAGCTAAAATTGCTGACCCGCTTTAACAACCAACATAGCCCAGGAAGTTGGTAACTCCAGTGGAAAACTGGTTATGTAACTCAATGAATCTTGATGAAGTGATGCTGAACTGGATCTGCCCTGTCCTCTGAAGATCAAGCATGTACGATGGTACTTTCCTGGTTGCAAAGGCATTTACAAAGTGCTTTTCATACCTATTCTCATGGGCTCATAACAAACCAAGTCATAACACACAGAACTCCAAAGTCCATTTCTTTTCTCCAATTTGCATCTGCAGTGGGTCTCTGCTCCATCAATGACAGGCACCCTAAATCCCCTCCCAACACATAACCTCCTTCCTGAGGTAGCTCAGAACCTCTTTATCCTCCCTTTGGGCTGTCACTGCCAGAGTTCAAGCTCTTGTCTCCCAGGAACCCTCACTTCGGCTAGAGCTAATTTTCTAAGATAGAATCCAATGATCCCATTCTTCCAATGCCCTTGGCCAAGGCTCCTTATAGACTACACAGCTGTGTGGCTTCTATGAAAGATCCTGCCCAGATATTCTGTCTGCTGGTCTTCCTTCTTTAGATGCCAACTTTCTTGCCATCCATAAATAAATAAATCTCATCAGATGCCTCTGTTCCTTGCTCCTCTTATGCTACTCTGCCTTTCCCATTGGACATTTCACTGCCCTGGCCCTGAGCACAGCACAGGCAGCCCCATGCTCTTAACTCTGGTACTCAATGGATCTCTATGCCCACAGCAGTTTGGCTCCACAAACAGTCTACACTGTCAATCACTTATCACACTCCATGCACAGTATATGTACTTACAGAGTCTGGAAATTCTGTATAAGCCTTTCCAGCAAGTCACGGAATGGATGGAAATACAATGCCCTGAACAAACAACTGCAAATAATTACCTTGCAATGCCAGGAAAAGTGACACCTTCTTTGAGGAGCCAGAATATGTCCTACTTTCAATAATTGGAATAGAGGACATTATCGTTTCCCTTATGCTCAGCTGGTCAGAAATACAAAGACAAAACTGATGTTCAGTCACAGCCCACTGCTTTGTGTTCACAGTTAAAGGCACTCTTCACTCTGTTTGTTTGGCTTTCTGTGCTATTTCTATTTCTATTACCAGCCTTGCATATGGGCCCCATTCAGGCCTTGGGGAAACAGATGGGATATAGAAAAAAGTAGCAGCACTGAAACAAAAAGATGGTGCTGGGTGGCACCCATTCACAAGATGCTGGGAAGTAGGACGTTAACTTGTGCAGCATCAGCCTCACCTCAGGGTGGCTGGACTTCCATCTGAAGTGGAGAAGCAATCAAAGTCCACACTTACATTGAGAAATACAGTCAAACACAAACACTAATCCCAGAGACACAGTAGAAGGCCAAGTCACAATGTCCTTGTATGTGTTATGTGTTGTTGGCTACCAGAAGACAAAGGACCATTTCTTTTCCTTGGAAATCTGGCTATTGATCTCTGGGACACTTTGGTTCCAAGGAGCTAAGCAGACTGGAACACTACAATCTTCCCAGCAGAGGCCATGTGAATTACAGAATGTCCCAGTTTAAGTAGCCTACTTCAAGAAAAACAAAAACAAAAAAACCTGTTCCCATCATTGAAAGATTTGTGTTCAGTCTTCCTTTAAGTCTTGTCTTTAGCAAGAAGTTTAACTGTTTCCTCACCCACAAAGTCAAACATAAATACAAAGAGAAAGAATAATGAGAAGTATGCATGGCTGTCTTCCTGAAGTAACACTGAAGCCTGTCCTCAGTAAGCTTAAATCTCTGAAGCAGTAATACTCATGACATAAATCAGTTTTTCTTCTCTTTTTAAGTTTCAGAAGGACTGAATTACAAAAATAATAAGACTAATCAATTAATATGTAAATGGAACTTCCCTATAGATACAGCCTTGGCTTTCAGTCAGGCACATTCCCTCCCTGCAATGTGTATACTAACCTTCTGAGGAAACCCTGGGGCACTTCTCCTAACACAGGCCTCTCACCTGAGGTTTGACTGCCTTTCCCTCTTGCCACATCTCACCAGCAGCAACAGCAAACAGCCTGCATGACTACAACCAACTATATTTTCTTTCTAAAGAGTCAAGTCACTAACATCAGCAGAGGCTAAGCTTAATGTCAAGGTGTGTGTGTGAATCATCAGCTGGGTGACCAGCACAAGGAATATTAGAAACTGGAAACAAGAAACCTTGGCTCAAGGAATTGAGTCACTTGAGAATTAGAGCCACAAAGTAAGACTAATACTACCTTGACTCTGCATATGTGGGCAGACAGGGCTAAGCCTCACACACTTGCCACACAGCCCATACTTGGAAACAAGGTGCCTTCTAAGGAAGAAAGCTACCAATACATCCCATCTCAAATCAAAACATATGTAAAATTCACTAACTTTCATAGATATTAAAATGGGGAGAAATGTTCAGCAAATATAATTCCTGTGCATAGCTGGTGGAATGTGCAACAGCCTAGAAGTTCCATAAACATTAAAAGCACATCAACCATATGACCTAGCCCTTCCTTTCCCAAGCATTCACCCAAAAGGAAGGGGATATGTGTCACAAAGCCTGTATGTGAATGGTCACAGTACCTTTACCTGTAACAGGAAACCTGGATATCATCCAAATATCTTTCAACTGGAGAATGGCTAGACAAACTGTTGCAGGTTAGTTCATGGACCAGTGCCTGTCAATAAAGAGTGGGAAGCCCAGAAGTACCACACGAGAGCAAATATCTACACCATTGTGTTTAGTAAAAGACCATAACAAAACTAGAGCACTCTTCTACGGAATGCCACATACATACCCCCACATGTGGATTGATAGCAGCATGAGGAGTAGGGGAAGAGGGAGAGCAGAGGTACATACCAAGAAAAACACTCTACATAATGACTATGGTGATGGAACATATATCAAATTTTTGAGATGGCCTTTCACAAAAATAAACTGGACATATCTGGGTCCTACATTTTAATCAGAACTAACTGGTTCTTTAACTATTAGTGCTCCTGAAGTCTTTGCTGATTACTCCCAGAGCTTGCCTGTAATCTGGGTTTGACTGCCTTTTCTGTAAGCAACATGATGAAGTGTCTGAAATGCATTACAAATCACAGCAACATGAACATTATTAGCAACCACAGGAGGATAACAAATGGAAAGGGACTAAGAGACTTGGTTACTTTTCAGTTCCTGAAGTTTTTGTTGTCCTTTGTTATTGGTAGTAAGCAAACTTTCACCATTTTTAGAATGTTTATGTAAACAACAGCACATACTCATGTAAAAAAAATTACCACATGAAGTTCTCTGCACACCATCAGAACACCTTGGGCCAGTCCCACTGCAAGTGGCATTTGGTTATAAAAGTTTCCTCTTTGGATCCATGATGGATGTTATTAATGAATCCTCAATAAGGTCTTGAAAGAGTTGCTTTGAAAACAGCAATCTAGCTGATTGCTCCACAGAAATTCACCAACAGGCCTTTTATAGTGACTTCTCCAAACCTCCACCCCTCCAGCATGGTCTAGACTCAATAATTTGCTTCTAACCAAGAGAATTCAGAGCTATCATGTGTGACCTTGGAGGTTAGGTCACAAAAGGCCTTACAGCCTCCTCCTTCAATCCAAGTTATTTCTTCATCAGCAGATGTCAGGTACCAGCTGTGAGGACATCCAAGTACATGGACAAAAACAATTGCATGGCTAAGAGCTAAGGCAGCCCACTGGAGATGAACAAAGACAGAGCCATCTCCTAGCTATTTCATATGAATGGCTACCCACAGATGCCACAACAAGGGAGTTTATATCACATTTAGAAATGCTGTTCCCGATGCCAGCTGCACAGCTCTCTGACACTGACCACTCCTAGCTGTAATAACTTTCTTTTTTGATCAGATGTGATTTCTGACAGTAAGCAACAACCACCTTACACATACAGGCTACCTGCATAGAGCCAGCCCCAAGATGCTTCATAACCCAGCACAAAGGCAGAAAACTGAGCAAGGTGACACATCTTCATAGTTGATGTATTCGAAGGTTGCTAGTTTGGAGACTGGATCTTCCTCTGTAGCTCAGACTGCTCTAGAAACTCACTATGTAGACCAGTCTGGCTTTGAAGTCATAACTCTTCTGCCTTAGCCTCCTCAGTGCTAAAATTACAGATGAGAATCATAATGCCTGGCTTATTTCACTGTCTTTAATCAGTATATTGGCCATTCTCCATCTGGAAATTAGAGAATGAAATACCTTTCTAAAGAGTCATGAGCTTCATGAAATTCAAGCAAAATGTATCAAGTATCATTAAATAAACCCCAGTAGTACCAGTAATGACCTAAATAACATCAACAGGGAACATTCTGTATAGCAGCTAAGACCCCAGACAATCCACACTTATAAGCAAGCTTGGAATGGACTTGCTTGTGTAGAATACAGTAGACTCTCATGCTCCAGTCCAATCAACTCATCCCAGTATAACGACTCATTTCTGTCTTTTCAAATATCCTATACCTTCCCCTAAACACTCCCCTCCAAGACTCCCTACCATAGTCTGAGTTAATGTTGTGAGAAATGCCCTCTTACTAGAGTCCCTTATGGTACAAATGGTGGGGCCAAAAAAAGACACCTAGAAGCAGGCACTAATGAAGAGCGTATAGTCTTATTCTGCTCTTTCCTAGGGCCACAAGCTTATATAATACACCCTTCAAAAACCAGCCATCACAACCTTCCATGGTCTGAACACACACACAAATAAGCACATCCCTCACAATACTCAGCACTTTTAAGACACTGAGAAATGCAGTAATGTAGCTGAGCAATTCTAGTCAGTCCCTTCTGCCTGGCATCCTAGAAGGTATGAATTTGTCTGTTAAAAAGCACACAACATCTTCTATACCTAGCAATGCTGATGCATATATGAACTTAGCGAGACTCTGACAGCATGTGTAAGACCTGCATATAAGTTCAAGCCAGATAAAATCCCAGCATGGCTAAGGGGAAGTAGGCACAAGTCTGGGGACAGAAAATATGTGATCAAAATATATTGTATAAAGAGCATTTTAAAAAGCCAAGAAATAAAAAAAGGTATTTTGCTGCAACTTTGCTGCAGAACCAAAAGAAATAATCACCAGAGATCAAAATAATCTAGACTTTATCTTTTCCTGTCTGTTCTTATTTCTTCTCAAACTAATAAGCTCAAAACTCCTGCAGGATTAATAAATCCCAGCACACTAGCATGGGTTTGAGAGATACACATCTGTGGTTTCCCCAAGCATTGCAAATAAGGATGGGCCCAACGGCCCTGGAGCCAGCAGAGGCTGTGGCTGATGATCCTGTTCAGAGGACAGGTGGTATTAACAATAGAAATGCTACCCAGGAAGGGAGCATGGTACTGTTTCCAGGTTACCCTAAACTAGCCACTCAATCTCTTTGGATTCAATATGTTCAGCTCCAAAATGGGAGTGTAATGGTCCTGCATATAAATCTACTCAGGTAGATGAATGACACAATCATTTACACATGTGTCCATGCTTGCTTTTAGTTTCAGGCAGCCCCACTACTCAAAGAGTAAGCTTCCCAGTATACTAGAATAAATAGTACACACTCACATTCCTTGATCTATGTTCCTTACCACCACCTGTGTGTTGCAGTGACAGTGGATAAGCAGGACGGCTACCTTCTCAGGAGAATGAAAAATAAAGTATGAAAAACACCAAGACAACCATGCCAAGAACAGAGCACTGCCTAAGTAAACCCAGCCTTCTTCCCAGGTCATCTGCCTTCCAAGGACCTGAGTGTGCTCTCACTGCTTCTCCCTGATCACCTCAGACTCTGGACTCTCCTCAGGGCCCTTGAGCATGTGATCCATGACTATCTAAGGAGGGAATGAGATTACATCAACATAACAAGTAAATGTATCAAGTTAGTTGTCCTTGGTCATGATAGTAAACTCTCTGTGTTCTGCAATTCTCACTTTTAAAATAGGATTAGAACCCACCTCATGAGGTATTGTGAAGAGTAAAGAGAACACACATGAAGACATTAGACGCCATGTAACCTGCCAATTTCCATACTCTCAGCTGATATCACCAGAGCCTAAGCCCTCCTCTACCACTTCTGTTAGACACTGACATTGTTCCTGACCCCATGGCCAGTACCAAAGTTTATCAATCCTCAGGGAAATAGAGGCACCTGCCAATAGTCACATTTGATGAGTCCTTATCCTGTGGTTAGAATACAACACATTCATTTCCACCATAAGGAAATGAATGAAGCTTTTCAGACCCTGCACTTCTGCCAGTTCCCACATTGTGATCTTCTCAAGACACCAACACCCCCATCGTTAAAGTTTTAACATTCTGTCTACACTCCATCCACCATGACTATTGAACAGGGCAACACCCTACCACACATGACTCACCATAATAGGGGCGCTTCAGGATACCAACCCCATTATTATTAAGACAGCAGGACCAAGCCATTGTCACCACAACCTAGCTAATCTCCACCTTTCTTATTCCCATTCTCTCTCTGGAATCATGAAAGATTCCTGAGAACAAGCTTTGTCCATTAGTATCATGTTGTACTCAAAATTGCTGGCCTGATTCCCAGTTCATCAAGATAAAGCCATGCTCTGCCTCACCCACCTGCTGTCCCTCCACAATGCATTCCTGATGCAGGCATCTAAGTCACTTGCTACCCTTGCCTTCTCTGCAGTACACTAAGGACTTATGTACTCACAGTGGGGACGACAGTGCACGCTTTCATCTATCCTGTGGCTTCTATTCATGACAGTTGGTATCCTTTCCAAGCCCCTGGCTAGCCTTGACCCAACTTCAACCTCCAGCTCAAACCCTAGCTAGCTCTAACACCCCTCATAGCATCACAAAGGCATCATTTCTTAGCAACAATAGCCAGGCCTTGACTTTGATTGCCTCTGCCTGCTCTTAACTACCTCAGCCTCTCCTCACCTGCATCATACTCCATTCCTATGTCCTCTCTGAGGACAGTCACTGTGCTTTGTGCTAAAAAGGCCCATATGACAGAACTATAGCTAACAAGGGTCAAGACTTGACCTCATTCTGCAGAGTAAGTTTGGAAGAAATCAGTGAATAAAGCCAGAGTGTCTTTCCTAGTGCTCAACACTGATGAAAAGTTCCACTCTCATATATTGCTGTTGTTGTAACCAATGTTACAGATAAGGAAACCTACAAAGAACAGCCATTCCCTTACCCGATGGTTCTGGAGACAGAGAAGTACAAAGCATGACACCCGCATTTGCTTTGCATCTGATACAGTTGTGTCCAGAATTGTTGTGCAATAATGCAAAGCTTGCGGGCTAACTGGAATCTTGCTACCTTTTTTGAAAAGCCACTAATGAAAGCAAAGGTTTCCCAACACTTAGATATGAATTTGGGAGTTAAAGGTTTTTTTTTTTTTTTTAGTTTCTTTTTATTTTTTATGTGAATTGGTGTTTTGCCTGCATGTATAACTGTGTAAGGGTGTCAGATCTTGGAATTACAGACAGTTGTTAGCTGCCATGTGGATGCTGGGAATCAAACTCAGGTCCTCCAGAACAGCCAGTGCTCCTAACCTCTGATCCATCTCTCCAGCCCTGGGAGTTAAATTTCTAACCCATAAAGGTTGGAGGACACTTTCAAGCCACAGTCACATTCTACTGCTATTTAAATTGATAAAGCCATTTATTTCCCTAAAGTATCACAGGTGTTGAAAATCATGCTTTCAAACAATAGATAGGGCCCTAATGTGTTCTCATCCACCTTTTGATGATTAATTTCCACTGCCAGTTTACATCTATTCTCAAAAGTGGGCATCACATACAGCACCAAGTATGAATATTAGAGCTTGACACAGACACCTGCCAGGCAGCAAGGGAACCAGGTTTTGGCACATATGAAATCACTAGTTCAGTGTCCAAAGTAATGCTAAAATTATGATAACATATTCCATTTACAGGCTTGCATTTTCAAAATCAGTTATTGCTTCCATCACTGCCATATAATGTATACATTATAAAATAAAATGGTTAAAATGATCTAATAGAATAATGTTTTTCTAAGCCTCCTTACAGAGTTAAAGCAAAACATTAATTTCAGAGTCATTCTCATCATGTTCATTTGCAGAGGGCAAGGATATGAATAAATGACTTTTACCCGTTATAAAGTCTGAGAACATAAAACCTAAATGAATGAAAAAGGAAAAGTTCATTATGTAAAACCATATATCATGTCACTGTGCCATATCAAGGTGGGAGAGGGCACCCTGTCCTATCTGGACAGCGGAGCCTCAGAGGAAAAAGAAGCCAGAAAACCTCTTCATGACTCTTAGATGTTACACATGACAAGCAAGAATAGATACACTTCATAGTTTAGCTTAGTAATTGGTTCAACTCCCAACACGACACATGCAAATATCCTCTGGAATGACCTATACACATGTACAACATTTTACCCAACACTCAGATGCCAGCGTCTAGGTAAATCCTTGATTCTTGTTGCTTCTTTTCTGAACATGACTTTTGACTGTGTTACACAAACACCAAGCTCAGAGATGTGCTTTCACACTCATTTCACTTGGATGTAGGATGGCATCCACCTTTTAAGGGCAGCCATCACCTCATCCCAGATGAGGCCTGACCTGTCTTCATGGAATCAGACAACCACTCGGAGAACAGAAGTAATGAAACATGAAGGAGACACTTCAGTTTAGAAGCAGAGCACTGAGCCTCCAGCCAGTGTGACTACGCTGACATAAGGGGCAGCCCATACTCAAAAATGGTAACAAAACTCCTCGAGACAGACAAATGGGTCTCTAAAATTTCTCCACCAGCCTCAACTCTTTCCTATCTTATCCACCCCAGAACTTCCCCAATAGCTTAGCCCACCTGACCCTTGTACAATGCTGTGTTCATAACATGTACACAAGAGTAATTTATGAACACAAGAGATGATCTTTACCACCTTCCTACTGTTCCTTTCCTGTGTTAAAGCAGCAGCAGGCCTGCTGAACACTACACTAAGACCTCAGTTTCCTATTACAGTGCCATTGGTGTGTCTCTACTGTGTGAGAACAATGGGAAGTGGAGTGAATGACTCCTTACAGACATGCTCTAGACAGTGCACTGTACGAGTACCTAGTATCTGTTCCTTTGTTCAGCCTGATGGCTTGCTGCTAGAAAGGAGTAATGGGGGAAAAAAGAGCCACCATATGGCAGGCACTCAGCTGGATCCTTTTACTCCTTGTCAAATTATCTCATGAATTCTACAACCCAGGGCCAACAAGATGGCTAGGGGATAAAGCACTTACCATATAAACCTGATGGCCTAAATTTGAGTCCTAACTCTCACAGAAGAAGAAAAGAAGCAACTCCTGGAAATCTTCTTATTTCCACACACACTGTAGCTCACATACACATGCACCTGCACACAAGCACACTAATAATAATAAATAAAATTTTAAAGCTTTGAAAAAAATCTGTAACCCATGTAATTCCAGAAAATCAAATGGACTTGGTGGGCAAGGAAACTAAACCAAGTTCAAGTTACATTTGTCTCAGTGGTAGATGATGGTGTTGAAGATCTTACTTTTCCACCCCACAAGATCTGCAGTTCAACATGCTCAGCAGGAAAAGAGACAAGAACTGCAAACCAGAGCCATGGTTCTGCTGCAACATCCTCCCACCCTGCCAAAGCCAGAAAGCACCCACAGAGCAAGGTCTTATCCCTTGTATCACTAACAAAATAAAGATTGGTGGGAAAAAAATCTTTCACAAAAATCATATAATACTTAGACATATTTAAAACAAATAAACACATATTTTCAAGTCAATAAATTTTTTCTTCATTACAGAAGCACTGCCTTTTCTAAATGTAAATGGGCACAGGAGTTTATTATGATGGTCAACTTGGTTTAAACACAAACAACCTATCACTTCCCACTAAACTCCATATTCAACAAGGATTCTGCTCAGGTTCATCCATCCAACATCCCCACAAGCAATTCTATTTGAAAAAATAGAATGAAGAATGGTCAAAGGGCACGGGCCCCTACAGAGCTAAGAATATCAAAAAAAGATTCAACACATAACTCATACTAGGTGCCCAATGCATTAGCCATGAGGAATGTATTGTTTTCCCACATTTTTGTCTTTTAGTGTGCAATGTAATGTTTGAATTTGGAAAGCCTAGCATTTTAATTGCTTGATCTTGAACTTGGTGTTACTGGTGTGGCATAATCTTTAGGAGGTGAGCCAAGATGGAGAAAGTTCTATCACTGGGAACCCTGCGCCTACTATCACTGCTTCCCAGCCGATAAGATCTGAGAAGTTTTCTGCACTGCACTCCCTACCATGATGTACTGCCACTGGTCCAAAGGCAACAGGAACAAGGGACCATGGGTGAAAGCCACTGAAACCATAGCCACAGCAAATTTTCCTCCTGATAAGTTAATTGTCTTAGGTAATTGTCACGTTAATAAGAAACTGAATAAGAAACATAAGAACTAATGAACTGTAGGAATGTATGCAATACCAGGCACAATAACTTAGCAAGAGCCACACCAAATGTCACATATGGCCCCTGCATGTCCCTGAAGAAGGGCACCATCCCTTAGAAGCCCTACAAATACCAAATACAATCTCTGTCAGTGAAACCCACCTACCAGTAACAAAGGGCCAGTTAAAGAATCATCCAGCTTTCACTGAGAGTTGCCTGAAGTTATATACAACTAACAAATTTGTAAGTGTAGGTTCTCCAAGCTTCTACATTGAAGGAAGTACATTTACAGAACCAAACAGAATTCTGTACATCTTTCAAATGTATCAGCACAAGACACCGAGAGCCAAGTCACATCAGTACAAAGGAAGGCTTTTCATGTTTATTAATTCATTAGCCAGGATCAAGTCAGAAGCACTTGCTGGATGGGAAACAGAGTCAGGACTCACCTTTTATTAATCCATCCATGCTTTCATTGCATCTACCAATGTCTGAGAGGGTCCTCTACTACAAGACACACATACTTCCTTTAAAAAATTAATGTTCATCTAAGTGTCTCAGGGGTGGGCTTCCTGGAAATGCAGCAGGACAGATGCATCCACCAGGTGACAGACATCAAGAGGCTTCATGTGGATTCTTGTGATAGACTGTTTTTTAGCAAAGGGCTGGTGAGAAGCTTAGCATCCCACAAATATTACATCATCATGTAGGAAGCAGAAAATGCACCAGCAGAGGGGCCTTCAGAACCACAGGTCTGTTTCTCCAGTTGGTGTAGTAGTATAACCAAGGAATGAGGAGGAGGAAGCTATATGTCAGGCTGGAAGAGTCAAGCCTCATACAGCATCCAAAGACTCAACATGACCTAGAGAATCCATCTATTATGGTAACACTTGACAGCCTATAAAACAAACACCCCCCACACACACAAAAAACAAAAAAAGCTATAACCCAAAAGATGATCAATCCAAAAGTGTAAAATTTTAGGTAAACTGAAAAATAAGACAATTTCTCAAATTGAAATGTTATTTTCAACTCAAACTGATTTACTTTAAAAACTAGATTTTATTATCCCCCTCCTCTGTTGTGTGGTGTGTGTGTTTAAGCCAGAGATCCATGGATGATATCTTTCACTATCATTTTCCACCTTATTACTTGATTCAGCACGTCTCACTGAACCAGTCACTTAGTGTTTCACCTAGAGTCTAGACTGGCAGGCATCAACCCCCATGGACCAGCCTGTCTCTGCCCCAATGCTGTAGTTTACAGATACATGCCACCACACCCAGCTTTTACTTGGGCACTGGGAATTCTGAACTCAGGATCCCATGCCTGCAAAGCAAGCACTTTACCCAGGGAGCCATCATTCCAGCCTCTCATTATGCCTCTTAATGTTGTGAAATTTGCACTTCAACTTCATTTGGGGCATTTTCTCAGAAAACACATCACTCCACGAACACCAATCAAAAACATCTGAGAAGTAGCTAAGGATAGATAGGGCTGATGTAGCATGAGAAACACTGAGATTTCTGAAGCCCAAGTAACACTCCTGAAATTAAGTCATGTGATTTGGTAAGGACCAAAGGAGATCTTTAATTCATTCTCCATATAAACAATGCTGTTAGAGTATAACTGACCATGATGACATAATAATGGCTTAGGCACTGCGTAGAATGAACAAGATTTTACTTCTACCTTAAAACCGAGTCAATGCAAAACTATCAACAGCAAGGTGTATGATCAAATATATGGGAACCTTGAAAAGGAACTATTTGCAACGGCAAATGTCTAGATTCTGCCTACATATACCAGCCACTTTCAAGCCAACCATTTGTTTAATGAACATTAGTGAGTTTTGTTCTTAATTATCAAGGTTCTAATAGGAGTGTTCATGTCTCTGAATTATCACTCCCACCCAAGTCTATTTTTAAACAACTCCCAAACTAGTAAGTTTGGGGAAACACTGCCAGGATTGATTGAGGAAGCTGTTTAAGTATTTAATTGCTCAGACTACGTACTTATAATTGCAAAATCAGTGCACTGAGTACATCTCAGTTTTAGTTTTCTGACTCTTCCAGCAACATACCGTATTTAAGATGCTGAACTTACCCTCATCACTAGAGAACAGGTTCTTTGCTCCTCTTGTCTTCTCTAAGGAGGAGGGTAAAGGGATCTTCAACCTTCACAGACACAGGGAGGCTATGGCTGTGGCTCAGGAATTCTCTCTGCAATCTGTTCAACTTTAAGACTGCTGCACACAATTATCAAAAGAAGCTGGTCTGACATGAATACAGAAGATGAGAATCATAAAAGTCAAAGCATGCTAGTCCCTGACATCTGACAGAGAGGCCTGCTTACTTGCATTCTTTTTGGTGACTGTCTAAACGTCACTTCTTCTTAGAGATGGACAGGGAACTTGTATGCTCTGGATCTACAAGGTCCTAGAGAGATGGCAGTGGTGAAGGGTCAGCATTTTATCCACCCTCACAAGTGATGTGAAGACTAGAATCAGAAACACCAAGTGCAAGAGACCTGAACTGGGCTAATACATAGCCATCTTGAGAAGCTCCAATCAATTTTCTGCCAATTATAAACTGATCAAAATAAAGGTACATTTTTTTTTCAGCACAGGCTAGAAATCATCTCGATATACCTTCTGACAGTTGAGTTCTGAAGTCACGGGTAGGAGGGAGAAAAGTCACATGTGCACTGAGATCACCTGTCCCCGTCAGTCTACTGTGCAAGCTCCTCCTATTTACTACACCATATTGTCAGGGACTGTGCCCTACTATTCTGAGTCTCCCTGTAATGACTGCATGATCTGAGTTGGGCCAAGGCCACATGTATAAAAGAGAAATGTACAACTTGTGTCTCAGAGAAAGGGGCAGGTGCCTCTCCTGTGTCCTGTTCCTCTGTGAGGCTAGAACATGGGGAAGCTGCATGCTGGCCATGGCAAAGCAGCAAGGCAAGGCAGGAGCTTTGAGATAAGCTGGGAACACAACCCCAGCCCATTCACTAGACAATCAGCTAAAAAGAGATATGTTTTTTTCCCAAAGCTGCCATTGCTCCGTGTTCTTCAATAAGGCATCTGATATGTTCAAGTCAGGGAAGAACAGGGCTCCACCACTGGGAAACTTTGTCACAGCAAAAAACCTCCAGTGTCAGCTGATCTGTCTGCTCACACAGTCTGGCAGAAATAAAGACATGCAAAAGTTGAAGAAAATGTCATTTTTAAGGCATCCAGCCTGTTCTGGGAACACACAGAATCATATGACATCTAAGACTATCTTATCCAACCACAAATGGGAAGCGGAGCTGGTTTACCAGGTAAGAGCTGCCTTCTGTGCCACAGACAGATGACACTAACACAGAGGAGGGTGCCTGTCCCTGAGGAACTCTGAATTCGGTGAGAAAGAGACTGGCAAATTAAAATCACAATTCCTACAAGGGGTCTGATAGGGGAAAGCTTGGAGATTAACTATTGCAAGTCACTGGAGGCCTTTGATGGAAAATCTACATGGTCTTAAAGGATGCCAGGAACCATCCTGGGATAGAAGAAAAGGCCATCTGGGCAAAGTGATGGGAGAATGTGTATAACAGTGGCAGAATTATAGGAAAGATATTGCAGAGGTCACCAGAGACGGAGAACCCACAGTCAGAATCCTGACCAGTCTCCTTAGATGTCCAAGCTACACAGAGTAGCTTACACTTAAAATAAACTGAAGATAGAACCAGTCCTTCAGGTGTACCGGCCACTCACACAGGGTAGCATTGCTGGAGTGCAGACCTCCTGACTTAAAGAACGGGAGACCAGACAGCTCAGCTGTGTCAGGAAGGGTGCAGACCCCACCATCAAAGGTGTACACTACTGCCAGCATCAAATCTCATTCTAGTCTTCTCTCTGCTTCCCACTGGAGAATAAGAGGAACAAGTAAAAGTTCTGGTCACCTCAATGGTACCCACTAACCCACCTTCTCTTGGTACAGAACAGAAAGTGGGTGCCTTTGCTGCCTTGTGTCTGAAGCAGCCTGCGACTTCCTCTAGAACAACGGTTCCCTAACTGGGTTCTAGAACAGCAAAGACTGGACAGGAACTATGAGGGGAAGAAAGGGAGGTAGAAGAGTAAGTAAGACTCCTGAATTCAGTGACATATAGTTAGAAAATTTTAAAGGGATAAGGGTTTATTGAATTCTCTAAATCAAGTCAAGGTATTGTTTTGTTATTGCTATGGTTTATAGGGTTTGTTGGATTGATTTTAGGTCTTGAACGATGGAGAGGGGAGTTATACCATGGAGTGAGAATCCTAAGAGATCATCTTGGGCCACATTTCCACCCTTCCTTTTGCTTTTCACTTTGAGAAAGGATCTAAGTTGCCCAGGCTGACCTTGAACTCACTCTAGAACCCAAGAAAACAATGAACTCTGAGCCTGAGCCTTGAGTCTGTGATCTTTCCACATCAGTTTCCCCAGTAGCTGAGACTGAAGGCCTGTACCATCATGCCAAGTTTCAGCTGGAGTCTTTAAAATACATCAGTTGGTTTGGTGTAGGTGTGAATTAGATCTAAAAGAACATTTACGTGAGAGCATCTGAGACCTGGAATGTGTCTGATCAAATGAGCCTAAGTAAAATATATTTTGACAGATGATCTTAAAGTTTTTAAAAAAGTTTGTTTGTGGGGCTGGAGAGATGGCTCAGCGGTTAAGAGCACCGTCTGCTCTTCCAGAGGACCCGGGTTCGATTCCCAGCACCCACATGGCAGCTAACAACTGTCTGTAGTTCCAGTTCCAGGCAAACACCAAGACAAATAAATAAATAATAAATAAATAAAGTTTAAAAAAAAAAGTTTGTTTGTTTAATAGAAAAATATGTTTGGTTAGGGAACTTATTTTGATTGGACTTGGCCTGTGGAAGACACAGTCCTGGTCGGAGCAGTTTACCTGCTGTTGAGGAAGACTAGACAGATGGCTTTAAAATGTTAAGTTAGCACAGGGTGCTGCTGGCTAGGGGAAGAAGCCATCTTGTATGCTGCTCAGAAACATAGGAAAGGCCCTGGGGATGAACTATGGGGAATGCAAGTACTGCTAGAGAAGCACTGCCATTTGTCACAAGTCTTGAAAGTAACCACCATTCTTAGCTTTATAAAAGGTGACTGAAACTTTGTCGGGCATATATAATGTCTCCCTAGCAAGACAAAAATTGAAATTATGGAATCAGGGAAGGCAAATGGAAACCTGTAAGAGGCCCTTTAATAATAAATACAGTGGCAAGACAGAAGGAATACAGCAGATACACAAATCACAGGAGAGGTAAAGGTTAAAATTTATAATTCACTTATATAAATAAAATTATTTTAAAAGGTACATTATCAATACCAACATTATAAGTCAATAAATAAATAAATAAAAATAGAAGATATGTAAGTTTTCAATGGGTTGTGCAATTAGAGAGCTGTGCTGTGTTGCAGCACAGACTAAAACAGATCACTAAATAGATGATTCATAAAATCCACAAACTCCATCCTTCAGTTTGGATGGGGCCTAAAGGACACATAATAAATCCACGCTGTCTATTGAATGTATTTACTTAGTTCAAGTCTAAATAAAACCATGTTCATGTATTTCAAATCTAATTTGATATCAAATATTTCTGACCACTTTCAAATGCAAATATAATTGTAAATTCAATAACCAAGTTCAAAAGGCCTAGTATCTTAAGCCAGTTATTATGGGACACAGAAACATCCTATAATCACTGTTTTCTTAATAATTATAGACATATAATTGGGTGCACACCAGTTACAACCTCGTTTTCCAAAACACAAATTAAAGAGGCCACAAAATTCAAGCCTGCATAAATATGGGGATTATTACATTTCCAGGTCACAGTGCCCCCAGTAATAATCTAATATGCCCATGCATGGGAGATCATGAGAGAAAACGAAAGGATGGCTTGTATTTTAGAATGCCCAAGACAGGAGTAATTCAACAATTTGTAAATATCTTTAAAGTAATGTTCATGGCCCTTCAGATCCATCGCCTGAACAGATAGGCAGATGTAATAAAAATGATCTGTGATTATCTGACATTGTATATGTCTAATTCTTTATAGATAAAACTATGACTACAAGAAGTAAAATTCCTAGGAATGCTCTCCAAACCAGAAATTAAACATTATTTAAATGGGTTTATAGAATAAAGAACAGCTCAGAGTAATATCTTTTTAAAAAGTAGCTGAAATTTAGTCTTGAAGTTTTGTAACAGATAATCCTTATTCTCTCATTCTTTATGATTCAGATGCTCTCCAATACATTATCCAAAGCAAATCTAAATGTCTTATGATATGTAGTTATTATTTCTTTACTATCAAAACACTTATGGTTTGGTACATATTACCATTAAATGGCTGGTCATATTACCATTAAAAGGAATAGGCTCTCTTTCTTGACATCGTGGTAGCTGCTGACAGGTAGGAGTGTCTCACATTACCCACTTTGAAGTGGGCACAGCAATACATGCCTGCTATCCCAGAGGTTTGAGGCAGGAAGATCACAAGTTCAAGGCCAGGCTAGGCTACATAGAGACCCTATATCACAAAGCAACAACAACGAAAAGTTACCCACTTAATTTTTTCAATTTTCTATTCTAATTAGTTTATTAAAATAAACATATATATGTACAAATAAGTAAGCTATGCCCTTGTGAAATTTACTGATTTTGTATAAGTGACACTACCTTTGCTTTTATGTACCCAGTTTTGAAATTTCATGTCAATGGATACTTTCTAGTTCTACACAAAATTATGCACTTAGAATATAGAAAAAAATCATTTTCTGCCATCTGCCAAATACAAAACACTCTCTCCCTTATCACATGGTGTTCAGTACAGAATTCAGTCTGTAGTTCTTAACAACCAACCTATAAACTAGATCCCAGATATTCAAAAGGATACACTAAAATGGATCGAGTATAGGGTTAACTATATTTTAAAATTTCACCAAAAGGCAATTTTAACCTATATTCTAAAATATTCCACCAGCTATCAATCACTTCTGAACAATCAAAACCTGAGGTAAGAACTGACTCCTGGACTGTCTTCTAATCTCCACTTACACACACACACACACACACACACACACACACACACACACACCCCTCTTAAAAAAATGAACTCTAAAATTCCCTAAACATCACATCAAGTATATACACATCTCCTTCCTAAAAGAATGCCTTCTTCCAACAGATGGTCATCACCGTCGCTGCTTTAATGTAATTACTAAGAAAAATACGGTTTCAACCAAACTAAAATTTGCATTTGTGTTCTTAACAAAGACAACACTCTAAGGAGATGATTTTACATTCACCAGCCCATCTGTCCCTTAACTAATCCATGCTTTATAATAGTCTTGCCCATTCCAACCAGTCTACACAGCACAAGGATGACTGAGGAGCTTTTGTCAATAATCACAAACTCATCACATCAGTTGTCTGCTGTCACATGGGAAAATGATAGTTTACACAAAGTTTAATTTTATACCTAGCCTCTTTGATATCAGATCAAAAACAAACTTCCCTGGAGCACACTGCAAACACTGCCTATTCTCAAGAGATAAAGAAAACAGTAATTTTAGATACAAGGCAACAAAATCTAATTGTCGCTGATAACATTGTGAAGCCCCAAAAAAGTCACAACCTTTTATGAGAGGCAAGCAATACAACTAAATATTAAGTATTCAAAATCCTAGTGCAACTTCCTAATACAAAATACTTTATACCAGACTTGTAATCTTTGTTGAAAAATAAAACACATATTTATACTTTCTTGGTATTTTTTTATTCAACGTATAAGCAAGGGACAAATGTCCATAATAGACGTTATTTAAAAAAAGGTCTACATTTCCTGAACAAAGAGGCTGAAGCAGGCAAATAACATGCTGGGGTGCAGGGGGACCAAGGTTCATAAGTTCTGCTACCACATTCATGGTGTTAGTCCTTGGCCTTCCTCAGTGACTCCAAATGAAGAGGGCAGACCTGGGTTGTCCTGGGGCTGCTTAGGAATCAGGCTGAAGAAGGTGGTTTCACTATTACCAGATCCGTTCACCGGTTTTGCAGATACTTCAGAAAATGTTTCAGGCCTCTTAAATATTCCCTTCATGTTTATTTATAAGAAAATGTGATAAAATAATTAAATTTCCTTGAATAGACTTACATAATAATCTAAAAAAGCCACAAATGTAAAAGCAATTCTGTTTACACCTCCCCAGGTCATTTTAGGATTTCCGTATTTATTTTCTTTATGGGGAATCTGTTCAAAAGAATTATATAACCGCACCCAAGTGTAGTGGGGGGAAAGTCCTTTAACATTCCTTGGCTGCAAGGTTATGAGTTACTAAGGCAGCTTACTTTTTGGAAGCCTCCAGGGGAGATTTTAAGAAATAATAAAGCGCTGGTTTGGAAGGGTTTTTATAAACACTTGGGCAACAATCTCTATGGGCAAAGACAGGGTGAGTCAGTGGGACATTACTGCAAAAGAAAAGGGATTTGTTGTCCCCAGTGCCGCCTCGGAGAACCCAGTTGTTAAAGTGGAAAGTGAACCATTCCAGGAGCAGGTGCGAGGCCCACCCCAACTCATTCCATTGGCAGCACTCATGACACATTTGCTCCAGAGAGCAGAGGTTAAAGGTCGGCCCCATGGCACTCTCTGAAATCTACCTTGTCCACAACTGTTGCCAACTACCCTGACAGAGATGGGCACTGACGGGCACGATTCTGGAAAGAGGTTAAACGGCAAAATTGTTTGACCTGTGTTAGGTAAGTTTCTCTTTCTGCAAGTAAAATCCTCCATGTGCCAGAAGATTTCTACTGGCAAGGTGTAGGAACAGTAAAAAGAAACTAAAAAGGTTGGACATTAGAGGATACTGGAAGACAGGGATGCCAGCTCTGCTCTCCTACTCGCATGAAGGGATCTCCACCTTTTTGAGCCTGATACAGCCCAGGAGGGCCCCAACACGAAGAACAGAGTTCATGAAGTCCCTCCCACACACACCTCCCAAGATCGCCTGGCCACATGGGCCTTTCCAGTTCCAAGTACCCTCCTGTCATGAGGCAGAGAGCAAGCCTGCCACAGGGCCTGCCGGGGTGGCTGGAGGAACCCACTCACAGGACCAGATGGGGCACCACTGGAGTCCAGGCCCAGAGTTTCGCCGTCCCTCGGCCTGCAGTGACCACCATTGCAAGGGGCAGAGGGCAGCTCTAAGCCGAGGTTCTGCACGACGCCCCCCCCCCCAACACACATACACAAGGACTTTCACACCAGCACCTCTCGCGGAAAGTGCTCCCGAGCCTGGCCTGCCAGGGTGCAACGACCCTGGTGCCCCAAGTACTCTGCACCTCGCGGAGAACCGCGCCTGCCCTTCAGTAGCACCCGCTTACCCGGTGGGGGGCTTGGCTGCCAGTGCGCGCGGCGCGTCCATGGAGCCGGCGTGCAGCTCCCGGGGTTCTGCCGGCCGAATGGGGCGCTGGCTGCGGCGCCGCCGTCCTCATTCACTTTTTCCGCGCTGACCCATCGTCCTCCCACACGGAGTTGACGAGGACAGCGGCCGTGCCGAGAGGACGGAAGAGAGCGGAGGCGTCCAGGCGGGCGGGGGCGCGGGGAGGGACCGACGCGGCTGGCCAGGGCGCGGGAGCAAGGTGCGTCGCGCCCCCGCCAAGCTGGCTCAGCCGCGCCCACCGCGGCACCGCCCCGCGCCCGCGCGCCTCTCCCGTGCTCCCGCCTCCCCGCGCGCTCCCGCCGCCTCCGGAGCGCACCTGGGCGGGGCGCGCACTTTGGGCAAGCCAGAGGAACTGGGCAGG
Organism: Sigmodon hispidus; assembly: GCA_004025045.1. Classification (NCBI taxonomy): domain Eukaryota; kingdom Metazoa; phylum Chordata; class Mammalia; order Rodentia; family Cricetidae; genus Sigmodon; species Sigmodon hispidus. The sequence goes on along the minus strand of PVIH01006755.1, from coordinate 31,414 downwards.
GAGACACCTGACCACCTGTGGCTGTGTGGGGCGAGGTACCAAGAGGAGTGTTTGGAGCCCCAGTTTATGCCCCAGAACCTAAAAGAACCTTTGACAGTGCGGCAGAGCTACTGCGAGGGGCCAGTGAGAGTGGTCCATTAAGGTTCTAGGTGTGCAACTCTGGGAAGTGGAAAGGGGTGCAGTTTGGGGTACAGGTGCACGTTCCTGGGGAGTCAGAAAGCAGTCAGGCTGATGTGGACCTGCTGTGCCAACTAAACTGCACTGGGTTGGATGCCATGCTTCCTTTTGTCAAGCTGGTTGACTGAATAGGATAGTAAAGGACATTACTGTGGCGGTTTATGTGCTGACTGGTGGGTAAAAACTCCAGCAGAGGCAGCAGGTGCTGAGGCTTCAGGGCAAATCAACCAGAAGACCCTGATCCACCAAGCCTCACTTTCCACTCTGCTAACTGACTCCAGGGGAACAGGAAAAGAACCTGGTTGCTATGAAGTTCAGCCCTACAAATACAGCAATTGTATTGGGTTCTTAGGATTGGAATAAAAGACTGGTAAGATGCAAGATTCTGCGACTGAACTTGGTATTCAGAAGTTAGCCTAAACCTTTCTTCCACTAAGCCCCAACTTTCTGTTTAAGGAAAGAGGAAAGAATTTGCACAAAATGTAAATCCTGCGGTAGCTACAATGCCTTCGGTGTCCCAGCCCCAGTGACCACTCAGAATAGGCGATGCTCTTCACAGCTGCATCAGAGTCTGGCCTCATTCTGAAGGCATATACTCAGAGCACTTTCTCACCTTAGGGCTTCTGGGATCTGTGTGCATCTTGCTGGCTCTACTAAATACCTGCTCCTCAGGGAGGCCTTTTTGTGACCCCTTTGTACTAAAGCACACCCAGCTTTCAATTGCCATCTGCTTCTTGTCCAGTTTTGTTTGACACTCTTGTTCATTGTCTTGATGTTCCTCATGGGTGCTTCTCACCTCTGTCTCTCTGTCTCTCTCTGTCTCTCTCTGTCTATCTCTCCATCTCTGTGTGTGTGTGTGTTATGTGTCTGTTTATAAATAAAGTGCTTCCATACATGCATGCAAATGTTATAATATATAAATATGGGTGTATTAATTATATATAGATGGGATATAAATATATGCATATACCCATACCATATTGAATGGGTTTTTCTTTGTTTTTGTGTGTTTAACATGGGTCTCTTTCCCAAGTATGTGACTCAGTAAAGAATGAGCCTTATCTAATTATTTCATTACTCTCAACATTTAGGTTAGCAAATGAGAGTGGATTAGGACTCACTACAAAAAGCGAACATTGAGTAAATGAGTTTCTAGGCCTCTTTCCACCTCTGGGTGGGGCATCAGAAGGTCTCTCCTGGAACCACTAAAATCTTTCTATATTCTGAACCAGACTGTGGTATGGTAGCCTGGGAGAGGCCAGGAGGCCAGGAACTAGGGACCTAAACCCCAGTGAATATTCCTAGAATTATCAGTGATTCAAATGGTGGGCAGGATAGCAGCTGGAAGTCAAGAGCAGGGAAGGCAGTTGGTTCTCGGGGGGGGGGGGGGGGAAGAACCACACAAAAAGAATTAGAGGAAATAGAGGAAAGCAGGTACTGTCCACCCCAAAACTGAGCTTTGAATTTTTGTCCCAGGAAAAAGGCCCTGGTAGAGCTGGGTTTGGACAACCTCCGATCCTAGGGAAGCCACTAAACACCACAATCTGAGAAACCCAAAAGGGAAATGGAGTGGGTGGGAGAAACTGGGAAGACTAATCACAGTGAAGCAAAAAGTAAGTTTGGAGCTAATAGCTGTAGGAGGCTCTAAGCTCCCAACGCCTCTGCTTGGAGCGTAAATAGGCCAGCCCTGACAATCAGGACCCAGCTTTCCTTATGGAACGGGTCCCAACAGATCCATCTCTGTACAGTTGTTTCCAAAATCAGTCACTCGACAGATATATATATGAAGGCCAGTAACGGGTAGAACGAGACAGGGAAAACAGAAATAACAGGCAGAAGGCATGGCTCTTCCAGACAGAGGCTGTAAAACTAAAGTCTGAGGGGAATTGGCACAGTATCACTTGCCAAGATGTCTTGACCTTTGTGGTCACTGGATACTTTCATGTACTCCTTGATTTGAGTAGAACAAGTAATACAATGACATAGGAGAACACCGATTCCAAGAAGAAGATAATCTCTCCCTGCATGCACTTTAAAATGTCTTTCAACAAACCAACACTTTTTCAAATATTGACCATCACAAAATATTATATAGAAATGCAAAGATCTCAGATAATCTGATAAATATTTGTAATTGCTGAGGTGATAAAGATGTGGCATTTGTCAGTTTCTGTGATGTAACTAGTCCACACAGACTGATGATGGCAGACTCCCATCAAGGTACCACTGAAGGAATGGAGATGCAACGTGCTTGCACTTCTTCAGATCTCAACTTCCTATGTGCTACACAAAGGCTGTACCTCTGTCCTGTTCATCATAGACACATGCTGTGTATCTCAGGGCTGTGACAGGTAGGTGATACTGGCTCTTGCCTGGGGAAAAGAGCTAGCACCAAGAGTACAGGCCACTTAAGGGACCTTCTTGTCTTATTCTTTCCCAATTCTCCCCTTTGCTTCCTACCTCTCTTCTCAGGTCTTACCTTTCCTCTCGCAGGGACACCTGGGACCTCAGAGATCCTACTAGTGTACACCTAGACCATATGCAAGGTGCCCAAGTTGGCCCAGGGTCACATCAAGGGCACATAAAGATTTGTAGAGGTGAATCTATGTCGGTGCTTTCTAAATTTGAATGTGCAAAGGGTGTAGATTTTGATCCAGTTAGAAGTGCACCTGAGAGCTTTTTGTTCCTAATGTGCTCTCAGGGGTACAAAATTTGCCAGCCCAAAGACTGAAAGACACACATAGTAGCTTCTGGACGGATCTTGCATGGACTGGTAGTGTTGCCTTCAGCAAGTTCTTTCTCTCTAAACATTGATTTCTTTCTGTGCAATGTGAGAGTGATCTAAATGAACCCAGGTTTGTGAAGGCTTACATGATTTTAGAAATTTTTTTAAAAATAATAACATGATTTATATTAATTGAAATTCTAAAGTGGTTATTTATTGCATGAATTGAATTTTCTGGTCCTCTAAAGAATAATAAATTAAAATCCTAGTCTATAATCCATAGTATCTAGAGAAAGGTTCTAGGGCAGTAAGATAAAACAAAAACATACTGTTGAATTTCTACTCCCATGTGGCAGATGTCCTATAGGAAGAGAAACATCGGCATTCTCTGAATATACACAGCAAAGGCCTGCTGGGAACACAGTGAGGAGTGGCAGTATGATGCCTGGGAGAAACCCCTCAACAGAACACAAGCCCAGCAGCATGTCAATCCTGTCTGTTTCAGCCTTCAGAGCCAAATGAAAATAAATGTCTGCTTTTTAGGCTACCTGTTTTCATGGTATTTTTGTTATGACAGCCTTGACAAAGATTTAGAAAATAAACCATTAAAATAATTGTACAAAGTCAACACACCACGACAAGCAAGCAGGTTGGTAGCATATCAATAAGTCAGCCCCTAGGGATAAGGATAAAGAGTCATATTTATTTCACGTGTCTGGGTAAGGATTAAACAAGATATCCCATATCAAGTCCTTAAGTTGGCACCTGGCACTCGTTAGTAATCAATCCATTTTAATTCTGATTGCCCAGATTAGATACTCATTTTCTATAGGTACATAGTTCCCTTCAAAATGTGCAACCTGAGTTCTAGCTCCTTGAACCATTGCTAAAACATAAACAAGAGCCACACCCCAGTCATTTTACTCTGGCAGGTGGCCAGAATTGGGTGGTGGCTGGAAGGTTATTGGCAGTAAACACAGCCAGAGCAACTTTCTCCTTATGTGAAGGTAAAGAGGTAACTTGGGGTCCAAAGCCTTTTTCTTCAGTCTTTTTGCTTGGGTGCTTGAAGTGGTTTCCCTAGAAATGACTTTGTTGAGGGAAAGCATGAGTTTCACAGCTAAAACTGCTTATTATTTTGTGCAGCCTGGGGAACCCACTTGGAGTTTGAAACAAGGAGCCATTAAATTTAGACCCAAGGTCACTTGAGAAAAGACCTGATGACACCATGTCCTGTCATCCGAGTTGCTATTGCAGTCTCAACTCTGCTTCAGGGTAAAAGTCAAATTTCTTTCTCTTCAGGACAGCATCTTCAATTAATAATTTTGATTAGATTGAGAAGTGCCCAGGGAATCAGTAAAAGATATCTTTGGGCTTGTCTGTGTGGACATTTCCAGAGAAGATACGTTAACTGGGAGGAAAAGATCTACTTTGAATTCACTGTCTCCCTGAATGAAATAAATTGTGGAAAGGGATAAAGCCAGCTATGAGCAGACATTCTCTATCTCCATAATTGCTTCAGTGGTGTTTGTTCTATTCATCACATCCTCTCCACTGCAAAGACCATGAGCAAAAGAAATCCTCCTTCCCTTAAATTACATTCATGCATTCAGTCACAGCCCCTCAAAGGTCAAGCTAGTAGTGTGTCTTAGTCAGTTTTGTGTGTTCTATAACGATACTTGATACCAGGTAATGTATAAAAACAAAACAAAACAACTAAAAACCCCAGAAGTTTGTGTATCTCATAGCTTTAGAGGCTAAATTTCTAGGATTCTGTTGCCTGATCCCATAAGGCTATGTCACAGCATGATGGATGGTATTACAGGGCAGAAGAGGAATGGAGGTGAGGAATGGCTAAAGGGAGGGATGAGACTTTCTCTTTTATAACAATGTACTCTGAGTAGAATGAACATGGTTCTAAAAGAACTACATGACCACATTCTAAGGATAGTATTTCATGACCTAATCAACTCTTAAAGGCCCCAGTATTCAACACCACTGCATTAGGGATAAAGCTTCCAGCACATGAAATTTTGGGGGCAAATCATATCTAAAACATAGCAGAATCAAGATATATAAATGACATACTTTACATGATATTATTAGTTAATAATGCCTTAAATATTTGTACAGATTGCTTTATAATTACTGAAAATATAGTTTACACTCCATGAAAGTCATCCCTTTTAATGCTTACAGTTTGGGAATGGTACAACAGCTAAGTTGGTAATGTGCTTGCCAAACAAATGTGAGAACTTGGTCTTGATCTCCAGAACCTAGGCCAAGGTGTGGGTGGGGGCACCGTGGTCAGATATGCTGGCAATCCCACCACTAGAGAACAGAAATGAGCAAATCTGGGGCCTGCTGACCAGCCAGTCTAGCCTAATTGGTGAGTTCCAAGCCAAGTAAGAAGCCCTCTCAAGAAAGCAGTGGAATACAACTAAGAGGTGACATACAAGGTTTATCTCTGGCCTCTAGGTGCACACACACACACACACACACACACACACAAGAAAAGTAAATAACATAGTTTAGTGGTTATTTGTATGTACATAGGCTTTTGCAACAACCTCTACCATCTAACCTCAGAATATTATAATCATCCCTAATTTGCTCTGTATCCATTGGGACTCATTTTTGGGGACCATTAGTCTACCGTGTTAATTTGCCTGTTCTAGAAAATTTATATAAATGATACCATATAACAAATGGTCCTTGACAACTGGATTATTTTACTTTGGATAATATCACCAAGGTTTATCCACAGTGTAGCATGTATCATTACCTCATCTTTCAATACTCAAATAATATTCCATTGAATGCACAAACCACATTGGGTTTCACTGTTAATCAGCAGATAAACATTCATTAGATTTCCACTTTGGGCATTATAAATGCTGCTGCCATGCTATACGTATAGAAAATTCTATACGGATGTACATTTTGGGTCTTCTTTGGGTATGTACTTAAAAGGCATTGCCAGACCAACAGGCAATTCCATACTTATTCCTTCCAGGGTTCCTTTGAGGAAGTGCAAAACTGTTTTCCAAAATGGTCACACTATTTTACAAATCTGCCGTCAATGAATGAAGCTTATGGGAGGGGTTCCTACTTTAAATTCACAGTCTGTGAGCTGAATCCAAGTCACCACTTTGCCTTTTTTAATTCCTTTGAACTACCCCAGCAATTAAACAGAATAGATACTCATTTGTCCCTTTCTCTCTTGGAGTAATAATTATAATAGCTTCATGTACTCAGTGGACAGTACCCCAGTGTTTGTTGAACCATAGCAAAAGTGAACTTTTAAAGGTAATTATTGTGGTGGACAGTTGTGAGGTCTAGCATGTGGGTGAGTTTCAGCGTACAGCACAGCAAAAAGTAAAACAAAATCACAATACAACAATTAGATGCTATGTACTATGATAAACTTGTTAACACAATATTAAATATTAATCACTTAATATTTAAAGAAACCTCGAAGGGCTTGAATCTAGCTCAGTGATATGGTGCTCATCTGGGTTCTCTTCACAGCCCTGACCTCTAAAGAAAATCAACACAAAACATAGGTACCATTGTTGTCATCATTTTACAGTTGGGAAAAATCAAGAGTTTGGGAGCCTCACAATGTTATTCTTGTTTGCACAAAGCAAGGGATTGTTCCCTGGAATCTTATCCTGTACACTAGGCTCTTCGCCATCTTGGGGTGAGCACAGTTGCTCTCATGCAAACCGGCTGCCCTGCTCTTCTCAAGATGATTCAACACAGAAGTAGCGCAAACACTTAGAGTCTGTCGGAAAGTTTGTGCTGTGCTTACTGCCAAACAGAACATGGAGAGAATGTGTAGGTGTGACTCTCCTGCCACGTTGTCATGAAGCTTTATTTAAGCCACCAGCTGTCATCATTTTTCTACTGATGAGACCATTCTAGGAGCTCTGCTTCTGGTTGCTGGAAGCATTGCCTGGCCGCTCTGCCTTGATGTGTAGACAGAATGAACTTATATAACATTGCACCTCCACCCTCAGCCCACATGAAGATTATGCAACTGCGTGTAGGATTCCTTGCAGGGTTTTCCGGAAATATGAGCCTGCACAGAAAAGGCATCAAGCAGTTCTGGCTAAAGAGGACTTTCTGACCTGGGCCTGTATGTGTTCTGTCTCTATGACGTATTTTGTCTCAGAGAACTTGCCTGGTTAAAAGTCAGCAGAAAGCAAATCTCAGTAGTCTATGGATAGAATGTCCTCTGTGATGTCTTTCTTCTGTTCTGCTTTAATGGTATCCGGAAAACCAAAGCCAGATTTATCACTGTTCCCTCTTATATACCTCCTTCATTGCCACAAAGTCTCTATTTCTAACTTGATCAAGAATGGACAAGCTGGTGAATGAAACTACATTCTAAACTTTATTTATAGTTTTGAATATTGGTGGTGTTTTGTAGAAAATCATGAGATTTTAACCTGAATGAAAAAGTCATCTTCTTATATTTATGGTTGTGAGACAAGCCTTTAATGGCTGAGCCATCCCTCCAGCCCAAAAGTCATCTTCTTAATAAGGCAAAACCTCTACATTTACACAAAGAGGAAAGAAGAGGAAGTCGTTTCTGAATTCCTGCATTCCCATGCATTTAATATTTAACAGGGCTCCCAGGGAGTACCTATACTTTGGCCTCAGGTGGGACCAAGCATACCAGACAAAAGAAGGAGCTGGGTTGAGGAACCTTCTAGAAGAAGTTTATCCCCAGGAGCAAGGGTGGGGAGGAACAGGGAAAGCTCAAGGACCACTTGTGCTCTCAGCATCAAGGATGAGGAGATGTGAAACCTCACACTGTGTCACACACATTGTGATTTGCTCCAGTCTTTCCTAATTCCAACAGGTTAGATCAACATTTGGAGCAGATCAACATTTGAGCCACATCATCTTACAGTGCATTTGTGGAGGGAAGCCCCAGCACAGGGTGACAGCAGAGGTAGAGGATCCTGTGAAGCCAGCACTTGTGGCTGGAGCACTGATCCGTGAGGTATGGAAAAAACATCTTGGGAGAGTTACAGAGCTACGGGTACTTTGGAGTTCCTTACAGATACTAGGATGTAAACAAGAACATTCTCCTTGCTATGCTACTTGGGCATTATTTTTACTCTTTGTCTAGGACAGCCAAGAGAACCTCGGAGGGGTAACAAACAATCCCTCTAGGAATATTTTCAAAGAACTTTAAGACTGCAGATTCATAATGACAGAAATGGTGATGGAGGGTCCCAGCCTATTTCAGAACAGTACACCAGAACTCTCTTGTGCATGTCTTCACCACAAAAGATCACTGTGGAGTTGGCACATGCACAAACAGCAGACAGAGCTGAAAGTGTTCAGTAAACGCAGCTTATGATAGTTAAGTCAGAAATGCCGTGACTGAAATTTCTGGAAGTGATGGTACATCTCAACAGCTGAGGGCTTCCCCTAGTGTGCATCTCATCCCTGACTGGTGAAATCACACTTTCCATCTTAACTAGATCTTCTGGGGTTTTCAAAAATAAAAAGCGAACTTTGGAATCTTGGTTCAGGAAATGTCACAGCCTATTATACTCAGTGTCTAATCCAGTGTTCTCCTTTGTTTTACTCATTAAAAGGCAGAGTTCTCATGGAAGGCATGCCAACATCAGCATGATTAACTGTGTAAATAATTGCTTCCCACACTTCCAGATTAAAATGTATCCCAAGAGAACCCATTTTAAATTCAGGCAGCTTTGTGGTATTTCCTCATCTGAAGGTATTACTTTTATTTTCTCAACTAATCACATGAACATCACATGGCTTTTTGGCAAAAGTCAGGTTTCTTCATGTGAGGGTCTAGCTTCCATTGAATGTTACAAGTACACTGTGGGAAAGCTATGGGATAGATAAAACCTCGCTTAGCATCAGCCTCCAAGGGAGCTGCAGATCAGGGATGAAGTGATGTATCACCATCAGCCCATGCAGTTGACAGGTGCTACAGATCCTGTGAATCTGGTCTTCAAAAGTAGGTTGATGCCTGCTGGCCTCAGGACTTCTTTGGCAGACTCATGTAGATGTTTGTGTTTATACTTCCCAGGTTATAGTTAATGTTAAAGGTTCTTAGGGTACATATTTAGTGTCCCAAAACCAGAAGAGAAAATGAAGGGAAGGGATTGATTCTTGAATTCTGGAATGGGAAGCCCCAAGATTACTTCTGTTTCCATCCTCATCTCTCCAATAAGGATGTCATAAGGATTACAGATGCTCAAAGCATAATCCTTACAGTGTTGCTTCTCTAAGGTCAAAGGTACCCGATGCCCTACATCTGCAGAACTAATAAAATCATTGAAGTAATGCTGAGAAGAATGAAACAGTTAAATCTCGGTGGCTCCATACCTTCATTTGGGTCTCGCTGCAGTTACTCTTTAAAAAGCAGAAGGCAACAAAGCTGCTTATGATCCCCTGAGGGATAGTGATTTGACTTTGTTGGCCCTACTATAAAAGTGGGATCATGATTTTATCATTTTTATCTAGGGACTGTGGAAGCAAGGCAATGTCCAGGCCTCTGGAGCAGAGTCTCAGGGTCTCAAATGTGCAGTATAAGTGATGTAAGAGAAGCTAGGCCACTAGCAGCAGAAGCTAACATTGAAAGCCATTAATAGCAAGAATTTACTGACTACATGTCAGACAGATTTTCATCATTGTGATAAAATACCCGAAAGAATCAGCTCAAGAAATAATCATCTGAGCTTCCAGTTTCAGTCCGTGGCTATGTGGGCATCTTGTCTTGGGTATGTGGCTGCACAGTGGATCATGAAAGCAAATGTCATGGCAGGCTACTCACACTGTGACAACTGGAAAGCAAAGACAGACAAAAAGACGCCAGAGGTTCAATGATCCCTTTAAGAACGTGACTGTAAAGATCTAACTTCCTTCTACTAGTCTTGAGCTCCTAAATGTTTCCACCATTTTGCACAAGTGCCATGCGATAAGAATCAAAATGTCAACATATGGCCCTTGTGGAAATTTTTACAAAATGTTACCTTAAAGCACCATAATTTATTTCTTTTTAAAGTGCTTTAAAAAAAAACCCACAACCCCCCTAAAAAACAGATGACCACTGTTATGCTATACCTGACATGGCTGGCGAAGGGCAATGGATGAGGCTTCATGCCCCATGTGGGTGCTTTGAAAGGTGGCAGTGAGGCAGGAGACACTGGGTGCATGGGGGGGGACTTAATTGTTATGGAGAGAAGGAGAAGAGACAGATGGATAGAGAAAGAGAAAAAGAGAGGGAGGGGAGAAGGTTGAAGAGCACCCATCTAGCAGGGTAGAGGAAAGGAAGGATGAAAAGAGAGGGTCAAGAATGAGAATCCTTCTTAAATGGAGCTTAATGGCAGGACTCAGGGCAGGGCCAGGACAATTGCCATTGGGAAGATGTGGCCTCAGGGTCTAAGAGAGAATCCTAACAACCAGTGTCTTTCTTAATTTCTTTCTTTCTTTCTTTCTTTCTTTCTTTCCTTTCTTTCCTTCCTTCCTTCCTTTCTTCCTTCCTTTCTTTCTCTCTTTCCTTCTTCCTTTCTTTCTTATTTTATTGTTCTTTATGTTCATGGATGTTTTCCTGCAGTGCCTACAGAGGCCAGAAAGGCCATTAGATCCCCTGGAGTTCCAGCCAGTTGTGAGTAGCTATGTCAGTATTAGGAATGAACCTTGGTCCTGTAGAACTTCAGCCAGTGCTCTTTATCACTGAGCCATCTTTTCAGCCTCTGGGGAGCATTTTAGATCCAAAGAGTCATAGTTTGTTTCACTGATGATTACCAGTAACACACGTTTGTAGAAACCTCACATCTTCCTTAAGGGTCACCAGACATCATCATCCAATTTCAAGGAAGTCTCCACTATGGCCTCCCTAAAGCTTAGCACAAAACAAAACACAGGACTTGTTTCCAATATTTGAACACGGTCATTTGAGGTTCTAAATGTAAGGCTTTTTTTTTTCTGTAAGATTTCTCTCAACTTGTCAAAATGATTTCTATTTGGTCATTGTCATCCCTAGTAAAAAAACATCCTGAAACTTTAAATCTTGAACATATATTTTTGTAAATGTTTTTATTGCATAATGATACTTTCAAATGAAAATAAAGACAGGGCCAGGAGAGATGGCTCAGCAGCTAAGAGCACTGACTGCTCTTGCAGAGGACCCAGGCTTAGCTCTCAGTACCATATGGTGGCTTTTATCTGTAACTCCATCTTCAGGTGGTCCTATGCCTCTCTGCCTTCTGCAGACTCCTACATGCACCTAGGTACACATAGGCATGCATATACAAATATACATAAAATAAAAATTAAGACAAGTTGTCTTTAATTTATATATGGACTAATCAAACTGTCATAGCATACATTTTGTAGCTTCCACCTGTGATTTATTTTGTTAAATAAATCTTCAGAAAGCTGACTGAGCAGCTTTTATGTCATTTTTGTCAATGACTGTATGAGGGAAGATTAAATGGAAAGGGAGCTATGAATTGCCTTAATTTTCCCTTCCTTCTTTGTCAATATCTTCAGCTTTGAGTGGCATGTATACTCCCACCAATGCAACGAACAGAAGTTTCAGAAAAGAGAAAAAGCTCATGACTTCTACACTACTCAGTGTATTTGTGTGTCTGTTTATGTGTGTGCTTATGTATGTCTGCAACTACCATTCTGCTTTCCATGAATTTAATGACTAGGTAAAAGTAAAATTATACAATACTGATCATTTTGTGACTGGGCCATTACACCTAACCTAATGTCCTCCCTTCTATGTGTGTCACAGTATACATCAGCATACCTTATTTTAAGCTACATAATATACCTTTGTTGTGTACATCTGCTACCTGGGTTACTGCCATCACTTTCTTATTGTGCATAATATTGTCAACATAAGTATAGTTCTTTCTTTAAGATTTTACTTTTAGGAGCCCAGAGGGTTGGCTCAGTGTGTAAAGGCGCCGACCATCAAGCCTGATGGTCTGAATTCAATTCCAGAGTCCCACAGGGTGAAAGGTAATAACCCACTCCTGAAAATTATTGTCTGACTTCCACACAGCCATTGTGGTCCACAAGCTCAATACACATAAAAAGCCCCAATATTTTAAAAGACCACTTCAACTACTATTAATAATATGGGGTAAGTGTAGTGACTATCAGGTGTTATTTGCCTTGACCTAAAGGTATGGTCTTTAGGTCTTGAGGACCCATCTATGGGACACAGCCAGACCAGTCTAAAACTGGGTGCATACTGCTTCCCCTTCCTATTTGTTCCCTTGTGGAGAGGATTTGACCCATCAGAGCATGGACAAGTCCAGTTTTCCAGGAATTGCCCTATGGTTCAATCTTTGTATCATTGAGTGTTTCATATAAGCCCCTTAATACATATTAATCATTTTATATAATCAGTTGCTAGTGATTAATTCCTACTTTAGGTGGGGAAGCAGGAAGTAACATCTGCTGTTCTTCCATAGGACCACAGTAGTTCAGATCCCTGAACACATTGTACAATACATAGTCATCTGCTATTCCAGCTAAGATTGCTTCAGCTCCAGGAAATCTGATGTTGTCTTCTGACCTGCATGGGAACTAGCACACATGTATGCATGCATGTGCACATACATAGATACATACATACGTACACATACATAAAAACAAAACAACAAAAATATATCACTATTTGCCTGATACCAAGACAAACTTAGATTACCAAAATGGTCACATAAAAGGAATGATTCAAAGCTCACTTCTTATCAACTTGGAGCTCATCCACATCACTTTAATCCAATTTAACCTCCAGACAAAGACAAATTATAAAGTTCTAGTTAGATCTAACACAATCCAACTCTCGTATATCCAACCAAGACCCTGAGTAATGTTTACTCTTCTAAAAGCTTATAACTTTAGAGCTTTGATGGCAAACTGTCAGCATCTAAATGTTGGATTATGTATAATTAGTACATTTTCTCCTTCCTGTTATTGAAATAACACAGGAGTAAAACCAAAGATACTTGCTGACTATATGCACATATATGCAGGAGTGTGTTCTTAATTTAATAAGGCTATTAGACCCCTCATCTCTATGACTAGTCACATGGTCATAATTGGCATTTATACTCTTCTACTATTAATTCTGTGTTCTTCATGCAAGCAATTTTTGTTTTTGTATCTGGTGGAGTAGCTCAGAGTTGTATTCCTGAAGGGCTGTCAGATGACCTGCCTGGATTGTACAGCTGTAGTTTCCCACTGTCCTTAAACACAGGGCACTGTGTTTCTGAGAAATGCCCTCAGAAATGGCCTGTGTTTCAGAAACATCTCTTCCCCACCTTCATTGTGAAATAGCAGAACAATTTCCCTTTTGGCAGTCTAGATCAACCTTCCTAGCCAACATAGTAACTCCCTTCTCAGCCTGATGAAGACTGAAGGAGTCAGTGGCCAGGTGGCTGTGTCAACCTTGAGTTCAATGGAATCATTGTTTTATGACTTTGTGGAATAATTCTTTGATCTAGAGCTAAGAACCTCAGGTCAACAAAGCATAAGTCTGAAGCTAGGTAAGCCTGAATCAGAAGTCCATAGTACTAAGCATGTGACCAACTTTTGATCCTACCACCACCACCATAGCCACCTTTGTCATTGCACACTAGATGATGGTGGACGTGGCTAGGAAAAGAAATTGATTGGAATCCACAGGATGGGCCACATTATACACCTGATTGCTAAATTCCTCCTTTGATGAGCACTGATATGAGTACACCAATACCTTCTTGACCCCCTCTCATGAAAAAGAAGTCTAGCCACACACCTTTTCTCTACATTTCTTTGCCGCCAATTTTTCAATCATTTTCCTATTAATTTTATAACTATTCAGCCAAACCAATGAATTGAAATATAAGCCCATGAATATATCCAAATGTCTTATTTTTTTCTTTTAAGCATATATACTATTTAAAATTCTTTATGAGTAGAAGATTTCCCTCTACCACTGTACCTTTCACAAACCACATGGAGCCATTTGAAAATAGGCTTTTAGTTCTCTTTACCTCTGCCAAAGTCACATCATTCCCTGCTTACAAGGAATCCCTAACAAGGTGTAGAGTGAAAGATGGAAAGCATGTATCAAAGTAGGACTGTGATCACTTTTTTTACTTCTCCATAGCTTAATTATACCTTCAGAGCCCAATCTTTCACATACCACTTCAATTGATGATGGAATATTGCTGTGTATGCCAAGATTTAGGGCTTGATAATTCAGATACCATCCAGTTTACCGAGGACAGTTAATAGCGCATAGGAACTTTGTGACCCATAATCATAATTTTGTTTTTATTAAGGCGCCATAGCAGGCCAATCATTCTCTGTCTAAGAAGGTATCTGGAGGAGATAGCAGGGCATTGTTCCAAAATTACAAGACTCTGTTACAGTTCAACTGTAAAAGACCAGCACATATTTCAAATCCCTTCTGTATCTCTAATGACAGTTCAAGGCCATTGGATCTGTCATATCACATGACCCAAACAGCTGATCAACTCATGACAGCCAGTGCTTATGCAATACCTCTGTATGTTCTGGAACCCACTCAAAACCAGCAGCATTTGCTTTTATCTGTTATATGAAATAGAGTACACAACCATATGTGAGATATGTTACCTGCACTGTTCTATGAGACCTATTATGCAGTGTTTCCCTTTTACAGTTGTAATAAAGGATTACTACAGAGATGTATCCTTTGCTTTAGAATGGATGTTTCACCCTGCAATAGGAGCCTTGAATATTTCACTGAGGTAGAAGGCTCCTGAACTTTAATAAAATATGTCTAACTATGGAACATATATATATATATTATTAGCACAAATAGAGTAGCTTCTTTTTTTTGATTGTTAAATGAAAGCACCATGGTGCCATAAAAGGGATACAGCATGCCACATCTTGTAGAGGAGAAGAGGAATAAAGTTCCCTTACAACTAAATGCAATAGAATTGGAGAGTTAAGACAGAAAAAGTATACTGCTAACCTTGTCAGTCAAACCAAACTTCTTCTGGAAGTCTTTCATAATGTATATAGAAAGAACATTTACCAGATCAGTAACCACATACCAGAATGTGCTAATTTGTTCAAGCAATGAAATCATATCTTGTACATCAGCTACTATTATACAAAATAGAAATTCAGAAGTAATTCTACCATACATCTGGGTGTCTGGCTCTCAATAAAGGGCTCATTCAATATAGAAAGAACACTAATATTTTTTTCATTAATAGTATTTTCAACAACTAAACTATAGTAAGAAAATATTCATATGTGAATTCTAATTCTTTAAATATACAAAATTTAACTCAAAATTGCACATAAAACTTTGAGAAAATATCATGCAGAAAAAGTTTGGGCTCCTGGCTTGGGGTAAGTTTTATTTATTGATGATAAAAATATCAATAAAAGAAAAAAAAATTTAAAATTTAAAATTCTGCTCTTGAAAGATGGAAAACAAAAACCTCCAGAATATTGGAAAACATTGGCAAAGCACCTCTCTGTTTTTGTCTTCGTCTTTATCTCTCTCTCTCTCTCTTATTCTCTCTCTCTCTCTCTCTCTCTCTCTCTCTCTCTCTCTCTCACACACACACACACACACACACACACACACACGCACATGCACACGCCTAAGACAACCCAAACTGAAGGATTGACAGAAGATTTGAACATACAAATCATAAAGAAAGATGCATTCATTGGTTTATAATAAAGAATTCAAGATGCTCAAAACCTGTTAGCCATATAAGACTCAAGAAAACACTACAATGTGGGCATTAAGATAGCATAAGTAAATAGATTCATTTTACTGAGAGTACTGGGAGAATATGAATGAACTGGCATCGTCTCTCAATTCTTATAGGAGTGTGACATGATGCTATGATGACTTATTTTGGATACCTACTTAATACAAACTTAGGGTCACCTGGGAAGAGAGACCTTCAGTTGAAGAATTGCCTCCATTAGCCAGTCTATGAGCAAGTTTGTAGTGAATTTTATTAGTTGCTTAATAGTGTATGAGGGTCCAAACTCCTGAAGGCAGTGTTATTCCTGGGCCAGGAGGGCCTGGGCTATATAAGAAGGGTAGCTGAATTTGAGCCTGGGAGGAAACGAGCAAGTAGCATTTCTTTGTGGTCTTTCATTTCATTCCTGCTTTAAATTTTTGCCCTGGCTTTGCTTGATTATGGAATATATCTTTAATTTTGACTTGTGTTTTATCACAGAAATAGAAAACAAACTGGAGTAGATTCTACCTGGAAGACAGTTGAAAAGTGGCATATACCTACCACATAATCCTGCCATTCTGTTTCTAGGTATTTGCCCAATGTAATTCATATCATATATATAGGCCAGTATTCTAAAGAGTTTTATTTGTTATATTTCCAAGCTGGAAACAACTCCAGTACAGAACAGGTAAATGGAAAAACTCATAATAATCTACATATTATTATGTTACTTGTTAATAAAACAAAACAATCTAAGGACTAAACCTAACATACTTTCTAACCAAATATATAACAAGCTGCTAACGTCATTCTCTGAGAAAACAGAATGCTTGAGGTAGCAGTCTTCCATAGCAGAGGTTATTGCTCTTCTCATAAGTAGCCCAGCCATAACACCCTCAGATCTAAAGGCTGGCTGGAAGTCTGAATTTAACGAAAGTGTGTGGTGTGTTATGATGGTGGTAGTGGTGAGTGTGTGTGTGCTTGTGCTGCAGCACACATGCACATATAATTTCCTTGACTCCCTGCCATGCTTCTTGGACTTGCTCCCACAGTGATCTCTGATAAAGGAAGAATTGATACCCCTGATACACATACATATTAAGGTTAATCTATTCCTAAGGAAAAAAATCTCCTGTTTATTGAAGAAGGTAAAAGGTTTCTTAACCAAGTCCTGACATTCCCCCTCATGGTCTTCCATGAGCTCAGAGTTTTCATTCCTTATCTCAGTTGGCACCAAGTTCATGCCTCCTTTCATTTTTCAGGTATACTTCTCTCAGCATTTATCATGATATCCTTTCCAGGATGTGTACTAAGAACAGACACATTTGCCATTGGATCCAAGTAAGCTTCTTAATGGCCCTGAGTGTAGCATCCTCAGGCATAAAGCGAGTATAGTAACTCTGAATTACAAACAAACAAGGTCAGAAAGGAGTTCATTCCCTCTACTCAGGAAATAACACTCTGTAGCAATTCATTGAGTGAATGGGATACCTACCAGTTTTTCAATCATATGCTTAAATTTTTGTATAAATTTAAAGGATAAGTGAGAACCCACTTTACGTGCAATAATGTTGAAACAGCAAATTCAGTGGTTACAGGCTAGTGAAAATGCCTAGCTAAGGCGCATAACATATGCTGCCCTACCTTGCTGATCTGTTTTGCTAGGGCTCCATGTTTCAGATGACACAGCATCTCATAGCTCATAGTTTCTGCCCTCTACCAAGGCATATGTATTTGATGATACATTGGATATATATATACATATATATGTATATATATATATCAAAATGTTGCATTATGGCC
The DNA here is from genome assembly GCA_004025045.1 of Sigmodon hispidus. Taxonomy (NCBI): domain Eukaryota; kingdom Metazoa; phylum Chordata; class Mammalia; order Rodentia; family Cricetidae; genus Sigmodon; species Sigmodon hispidus. Next base: position 13,951 of record PVIH01006755.1, on the reverse strand, counting down.
AATAACTCTGTAGAAATGTTGTCCTAGTCAACTCAAATATAAAATGAAATGAAGAAATAATTGGAAGACAATATCATAATTTTTAAAAACAGGAGAATTTATGAGTCCATAAATTTTTGTTAGAGATGTTAAAATGTAATTATGTCTGCTTAGAATAGAACCTGGAAGGAAATGTACTTACCTATTAAAACTGGCATTTACTGAGAAAGGAAATGCAATGAGCACAGCCTGGGTGACTAGGGTGAGACAGTGCACCCTTTCTTATCCTTATCTACTGTGTATCTGCAGAGACTTCACTGATTGCAGGTTATGCTATCTAATCTACAGGGTCATTAAGAAATAGGAGAGAATAGCATTTTAAGAATTTTAACTAAACAAACAAACTGTAATAAGTAAAAAACCTCTTTCTCTTGAGACCCACCAATTATTAAATTATGTTTCATTGAATTCTCAGATGTGAACTTTGGGAGCCATTCCCCTGCATAGCCATTCTATCTTGTTTCTCCTCTGCTTTTCACTGCAGCAAAAGTGTGGTCCAATTCTGCGCTTTGTTCAAGAAATTTAATGTGGTTGCAGTAAAACACATTGTCCAGGAGAGTTGACTCACTTAAACTCAGTACTTCTCACCTCAAGGGAGCAGAGGAAATGCTTTGTGATTATATGTCCTTAATGATGTCACTGGCCCACCTTTTGTGACACCATTTGATGTCCTTTTGAATATCCTAAGACCTCTGAGCCTCTTTTCTGATCCTTTGTTCATTGTTGTAATAGTTAATTATATGTGTTGACATGGCTAATGGATATCTAGATATTATGTAGATAGACATAGTCAATGCAAACAAAACTTTTTTTTCATACTTAAAATATTTTATTGTATGTATATGGATATTGTTATTGCATGTAAATCTGTGTGCCTTGTGCAAATCTGGCAACCTTGGAAGCCAGAAGATGGCTTTGATTTTCTGCAACTGGAATTACAAACCATTGTGAAATGTCTTGTGTGTGCTAAAAACGAAACCAAGTCATCTGTAACAGCAGCAAATGCAACCGAGGCATCTCTCAAGCCCCGCTTTCCCCATACTTTTGACCCAGTGAGTTGAATTCATAGATATAGAACCTGAGGATGCAGAGGAGTAAAAGGACTATATGGCTATGTGTATCTGCTTCTTTTTGGTCTAGGTTTCTGCAAATCCTAACATAGTTAGCAACCTCGATGATTATGCCACGAGGAAACATAAGTACAGTTATTTCTACCTTAGAAGGTGACTATGTACTGACAATCCTATCATTAACTTCAAGATACTATAATCAGAAAAAATGTATTTACTATATTTGATGCCGCACACCCTTGCTAAACAGCAGGGCATAAAAGAGTTTTGATTAATAATCTACATTCTAGAGAAGCTGACTAGGGTTGTGGATTATTGCCCTTATCGGCACCCTGAGGGAGTATAAGTAAAACATATCACTGGGCTGAAAAGAGTCAACATTCCAACCTCAAGGAACCATCTCTGTTGTAAAGATGCTGCCTTTACACCACCATGGGGTCAAGCCACCAGAAGCCAAGGAGTGTCTGTAATCAGAAGAACCTTACGTTCTCTTCCTAACTTTTTTGTCACTTGCCTATGTGCCTGTCTCTCACCTTGCTAATGAGCTCATGGCCCTAGCTCCTAAGGCTACTTCTCTCCAACCAAGGACTTTGCTCCCTCAACCTTTATCATCCCCATAATCATATTACCAAACTCATATTTTAGCAGAGCCCATTTTAAATATCCCCAGCTGCTGGTGTTTTGGTCCTGTCATTGCTGTTTTTCAAAATCACTCCCTCTGAGAGCACTTTCTAAGTTGCGGCTGCCAGCTGCCACTTGTCTCCTCTTCAGGTCTGTTGTATTACCCACCCCCCATCACTGCGTCCTTGGGTCCTGCATTTGGGCAAAGCCAATGGCCAATGCTTGTTGTTTTCCTTTCCTGCTAATCTCTTTAAATCACACTTGTTTACAATCATTAAATACAAAAGAAGGCTTCAAGAGCAACAGGAAAATTTAAAAATTGCTTTGAAAGCATGCTGAATTTTTGAAGAGCTGAATTGACATTTATGAGTTTTATAACATTAAAAATAACATTTCAAAATATTTGTAAATACTTTTAGACTTACTACCAAATCTCAAAACAGTACAGAAAGTCCATGGGTGACCTCAATCAATTGCTTCAGTTCATACCTTATATAACAATGGCATCATTATCCAAGGCAGGAAATTGCCATTGGTGTGAGGTTATTTATTAAACTGCAGCAGCTATTTAAATGTTACCATTCTCCCTACTGTTCTTTTTCTACCCACTCCAGGGCCCCAGGCAGCATTTAGTAATCATTTTACCAGAGTCCTCTACAGTTTAACGGTTCTTTGTCTGATGTTTTCTGACTAAGGCAAATGTTTCTCTTTTTGTCCTATTTTAAAACCTATTTTTATTGATCCTTTGGAAATTTCACATTATGCACCCTAATACTGCTCATTTATCTGCCCCTCACCCCTGTGCTGTTCTCCTTCCAAAAAAGTTTAAAATACATTAACTGAAAGCAAAACAAAACACTTTGCTCTTCTGTTTTTCCAGATTCTTCTACACATTTTTATGCATTTTGATGCCTTTGGGAGTCCCAATGTGTCAAGTAGTCCTCTCAGCTTTATTTGGAAATGTTCATTGCAATAAGCTGTTGGCCATGTTCAAAGCCTCTGGATTCTGATACACTATCAATATTGGACTCTCACAGAAACTCCTCTCAGATATTCTGCTGTTTCCCTGAATCATGAGCATCCTGTCACTATAAGTCTGCAAGACCAGTCCCTTTATGCACTTGGGCATGTCAAAGATGTGATAAATGTTGGGGTAAGCCAATTAAAAGCCCAGGAATTGGGTCTGGGTGGGAGCTGATTTGCTAAGTCCTGGTTGTTGGGACTGCTAACTTTAGATGTGGGACAGAGCAAGCCCTTCTTTGCCCATGCCACAGAAACTAGCTCTTCCATGCCTATGATCGGGGTGGGACCATCTCTCTAGAGTATGTGGGAGACATCTCTCCTGTGAGGGGCAGGGAAAGCTCTTCCATTGCAGTGAATAGCATGGAACATGGCCAGCACCCCCAGGGCCAGCAAAGGGCAGTACCAGCTCAGTACAGCCCTCCAATTTCAACATGCATAGTTCCTATGGCCTCTTGTAGTAACTTGGGTCACAGAGATCAACACACACTCCAGCTGCAACAGGAACACAGACCCAAATATGGCCCTTGGCAGCAGCTTGGGCCCTGATGTCACCATGATTTTAGTAAAAAGCATATAGGTTAAGCGATCCTAATCTGAAAATCTGAAATCTAAAACTTTTTGAGTAATAACATGACCCCAGAAGCCATAAATTCCACACTTCGGAATTTTAACACACAGAATTACTTAAAATATCATCTAGACTTACCTTTGGGTTATGTAAATAAAATTTAATATATGAAACAGATAAATTCTCTATTTAGATATTACTAACTATCTCATTATGTATGTATATGATAATAACACTCTAATTTATTTCTTAAATCTCTCTGAAACACTCATAGTTTCAAACATTTTAGATAAGGCACACTCAACCTGAAAGTTTATAGATTCATTTTTAATTAAGATGACTGACAATATCCTAAGTGTTTTTAAAAATATATTAACCAGCTGGGCAGTGGTGATGCTCACCTTTAATCCCAGAACTCAGGAGGCAGAGGCAAGCAGATCTCTTCGAGTTTGAGGACAGCCTGGTCTACAGAACAAGTTCCAGGATAGCCAGGACTACACAGAGAAACCCTCTTGAAAAACAAAAATGAAAAAAAAATATTATTCCATTTTAAATTCTCAAATTGATGATTTTTCTCCAGTTTTATACATGGAAAAAAACCAAAAAAACCCCCTAGGTAATTAGCAACTGTCCATTTATCTTGCAGCATGATATTAGTGATGATGCAAGGACACACACCCCTGCTTTGTTCCTGTGGTCCGTGTGCTTTACTGATGACTGTCTGGTTACACACATGGCTGGAAATGCAAGAACTCAAGTGTGAATAAGAGGAGGAAAAATGTCTTTTCTAGGCTTTTCTTTTCTTTTGTGTGTGGTGGTGGCAGTTGTTTTTTTGACACTGAGTTTTACTATACAGCCCTGGCTGAATGAATTGGTTGGTATAAACTAGCCTGATTCTTCAGTCTCTGTCTCCCTAGTGTTGGGATTAAAGCTGTATGCCAATATAGCAGTCCAGAGAGGAGAAATCTCTAAGAACACCACCAAAAGAGGGGCCAAGACATCTGTAGAGTCCCTGAAAGCCCTGGAAAGTAATGCCTTCAAAACATCACTTAACAGAATTTAGTCAGTTGTGTGAGTTGATGTCAAGAGAAATTAAACTCCATGCTTTTTTCCTTTCACGATTGCAGGCTACACTTAGACACAACCTTAGAGAATCCCCAGGGAATAATCAGGTGAAGACTGAAAGCCAGCCATCAAAAAAGCAACAAACACTTGAAACAGATGGAGAAAAAGAGGTCACATCTAGGGCAGCGGGCGGTAATAGAAGAGACACGGGAGAGCTTTCTCCCACAGAGCAGAGGCAGAAGGACCCCATTTTAAAAACACTTCTGCAGCTGTGGCTCTGCACAGCTCAAGGCCCTCTGTGAACCACACTCCCAGGAAACTCAGATGAAGTGTTATAGGACTATGTGCTGAAACCTGAGCAAGAAAATAAGAAAATACTGAGGGGGCGGAGAGAGGGAGAGACGACAAAGAGGTACAGACACAGAGAGATGAACAGAGAGAGAGAGAGAGAAAGGGAGGGAGGGAGAGAACACATCCATACAGCTTTCAATTAAGTTAAAATCTGGAGGTAGCTAAACTTTACAGGGAAACTCATACAGACAGACAAACAGTGCACAGGCCATTGATAAGAGCTACACAGGGGCGAAGCCAGTGTGCTCTGAAGTAATTCACAGAGGTGCACCACTATCTGAGACTCCACCTGTGACTTGCTACCCATGGATAATGACAGCATCAGAAATCCCACCATCCAGAGGAAGATTCAAAGGGCCAAGGGGACCACTCCATCAGAGAGGAGGTCCCAGCAGTGACAGCCAGACAGGGAGGGAACCTGAGAGACTCCAGAGGAATTCAGTCACCAGGCCAATTAGTTCCATTTCCTATATCTTCCCTCCTTATACTTCTCTCTTTTTCTTTTTTTCTCCTGGCCTGCTTTACTGGGTCATGGTGGCTTAGCCCCCGAGAGAGATTACTATACACCATATGATACCAAATCTTTGCATTTCTTTCTCAGTTTTTCCTTTAGTCAGACTGCATATCCTGAAGAGTGCATGCACATGTGTGCGTGTGTGTACACTCGTGTGCCCCTGACCTTACCGTTCCCCACTTTACTATCCCAACACAAGTCCTAGTCTTGCTGCACCTTGCTTTTCTTCTTCCCCATCTCATCTATAGCAAGTAACACATCCACACACAGAGAACAAGGCATGTCATGTTACTCCATAAAACTGGATATTTTAGGAGAAGTTCTGCCATTGATCATTACAGTGGTTTCGTAGTGGAACTATCCCTGCAGAGTAACAGCTGTTAGAGCAGCACTTTCCTGGCTAAGTGAAGGATGAGGGATAGAGCCTGGCACCCTGGATAACAACTTAGCAGGTGAAATGACACTTCAACCCTCCTACAAATGAACCCTTCTTGAGTACTGCAAATACTTTCACGGAGAGAAGAAAAGTGACTTAAAAGAATTTGACCAACCATCTAACTCTTGATGGTAATGTAAAAACACAAGCAATATGAAAAACCAAAACTACAGGACTCAACAACAAAGGAAAAAACCCACAAATGACAGCATAAAAGCATCAATGCAAATGACTTTGATGAAATTATGGACAAAGTATTCAAAAGAATTATTGTAATATTTTCAAAGAAATAAAAGAGGACTTGAATGGGCTCATAAATAAATTATAAGAAAACAAATAGCTAAATGAGATAAGACACTCCTCATGGGGTATGCAAAATGTATTCACTAAATATATGGAGGTACTAAAAATAAACCAAATAGAAATGATGGAATTGAGACACTCAGTAAGTAAAGTACAAAACTGAATGAGAAGCCTCAACACTAGGATGGATCATGGGAAGGATGGATTGTCAGAGCTTCAGGACAAAGTAGACCAGCTGAAAGATTCAGTCGAGAACAAATGTGTGTGTGGAATGTACAGGATGCATCTATGAATTATTGGCCTACAAGTCAAATTCCCATCAAAGGCATGTAAAATATTTTTCCCTACAGTCTTTACAGTAACTTTCTAATATCTAGGAAAAGGCCTATGTAGGTATAACAACTGTACAGAACACCAAACAGACAGAATGAAAAAAATTTTCATGTGCCATATCATAGTTGAAACTAGATACACAGAACCAAGAAAACACGTTGAAAGCTGCAAAAGAGAAACACAATGTTACATACAAAGGCACACTCATCAGACTAACAGATGATTTCTTGCACAAATTTTAAAAGATAACAGGTCTTTGGATGATGTTATTTCAGTTCTGTAAGGTCATAGCTTCTGCAGTGATTTGAATGAGAAAGGCGTACATAGGAGCATATGTTTGTAAATGTAGTTCCCAGTTGGTAGAACTATTTAGATAGTTATTAGGAGATGTGACCTGATTGAAGGAGGATGTGCCACTGGGGAATGGATTTTGAGGTTTAAAAATGTTCATTGCTAGTGTTCTGATGCATCTCCTGGAGTCCTGGCCAATAAGCAATAACCTAGGCCACTTAGCATCCTGACATCAAGTAGTCTTTTTATTTTATTTTTTCAGAATATGAAAATTTATTACTGTGTTTCTATTGTCAAAATTTAGGATCTTGGTCTTTCCTTCTTGCTTTTGTACAGGACCAAAAGGGGCACATTGGCCACTTTAACAACCTTAAAGCAGACTCCAGGTATATTGCCGTACAGCATGTTCTTTCTGACCAAATCCAGCCACCAGAACTTCATCATTTTCCTCAATGAATTTCAGGCAGCTATCACTGGGCACGAATGCTGTGATCTTGCCATTCTTGATGAGCTGCACCCTCACACGCTTCCAGATAGCAGAATTTGGCTGCTTGGCTTTAACCCCTACTTTTTCCAGCATAATTCCCTTTGTGTAAGAGGCATCTCCTAAAGGATTGGCCTTTAGAGCTGTGCCCAAGTGGGCTTTCTTAGATTGTTTATCATGCCACTTCTGGTCCTGTCAATGACTTAGGAGCTTCCTGGCAGTTCAGAGACCATGACACTTGCCCACCTTGCCTGTGCCATGGGCCCAAGATAAAGAGATTAAAGAGAGAGCTGATCCCCAGTGAGATAAAGGGAGGAGTGAGTACCTTTGGGAAAGACTCCACTTTGCTAATCTTCCAATTTGTGAAAGAAAATGGCCTAACAAATGTTATGCTTTTAAACTATAACAAAAGAAAGCGGCTACAAATGTGATTTGGGGACAAGGACAGAGACAGGCTCCGTCTCAAGTAGGTAGCTGAACTTGCAGTTGTAGGTGGGGTTTTCTGTCCTGCCAGGCAGCTCTTAAATAATCACACAGAGACATATTATTAATGCTTGGCCAGTAGCTTACTTAGGTTTGTTACTAACTAGCTTTTTCAACTTAAATTAACCCATATTTCTTATCTACACTGCTGCTCTGTGTCTCTGGCAACCTGACATTACTCTGCCTTCTTCTTCCCAGAGTTCTCTTAGCTTGGCTCTCCTGCCTAACCCCTTCCTGCCTAGTCTTTGATTAAACCAACCAGAAGGCATCTTGGCAAAGACACATCTTCACAATGTACAAAAAGATTGTTTTATAAACTTGTTCATATGATTCTGGCTTTATTGAAGTGAAGGCATAGATTTACCATTACAAAACTTTATTTCAGGGAAAGACCATTTTTAGTGCCTGGGGGCAAGGCCCCAGTCTAAGAAGAATCTAGAAAAATATCTCAGGAATGTTTTGAAATGTTCAACCAATAGATTCAAAGCTTAGGTTCATATAGAAAGCTTAGCCAATAGTTTCCAAGAATTACTGTACCCCTTACCCCTTTACCCAATCCTGTAATGCCAAGACGTGTAACACCCCACTTAAGTATGCTTTTCTTTAAAATCTCTCTCACCTCTGAGCTCAGGGCTGAATTCCTCTGGTGTGTCAGAACAAAGTGTTTCACCTGGGTTCAAACCTATCCATAAGAATAAACTGACCCTCATGTGTTTGTTTTGAATCCAGTTCCCTGGTGGTGTTTGGGGGTCCCTCAACATGAGTACAACAATTGATGTGAAAGATACATGATTGAAGGAACTGTGGAATTTTCCTCCATGCTTGAGAACTGCTGAAGCCTGGCAATGAATGCCAACACAGTCCCTATATGAAAGCGCTGAAAGGTCATTGCATGAGGCTGTGAAAGTGAAGCCAAGAATTGCGTTGGAAACCTTAACATATTCAAAGTATCAGAGCCATGAGGTATCTGCCAAGGAGAGCTGCGAAGAGGCAGTGGAACCAGTCCAAGAAATGTCTGTTGGAGGCAGCAAAGCTGGAAGAACAGAACCATCTAATTTCTCTGACATCAGACATGGAGCTATAGAATGTAGAGTGTTACCTGCTAGATTTTGATCTTGCCTTGGTTTAGTATTTTTCTCTATGCCCCAACTTTCCCCTCACGTAATGGTGATTTATATTCTGTGCCATTGTATGTTAGAGGTGTGTGTGTGTATATATATATATATATATATATATGTATATATATATATGTATACACATATATATTTAAATAACAGTTTGTAATTAAGAGATTTCTTTGAATCTCAGAACAAACTTTGAACTTTGGAACTACAAACAGTGTTGATAGTGAAATACCATGGGAATTTTTGAAGTTGAACTAAATTTATTTTGCATGATGATATGGGCATAAGCCTATATTGGACAGTGAGTGGAATGCTGTGATTTGAATAAGAATGGCTGCATAGGCTCATGTTGAATACTGAAACTCCAGTTGGTCAAATTATTTGGGACCGATTAGGAGATGTGACATTTTTCAAAGACGTGTGTCGCTGGGGGTGGGCTTTGAGATTTTACAAAGGCTCATGTCATCCCCAGTGTGCCCTGTCTGTCTCCTAGTTGTGGTTCAAGATGTGAGCTCTCTGCTGCTGCTGATGCCATGCCTTTACTCTGTTGTCATGAACTTCATCTCTGAAACCATAAGCCCAGTTAAATGCTTTCTTTTATAATTTGCCTTGGTCATGATGTTTTATCACAGCAATAGAAATCCTAGTTAAGACAGCTTACAACACAGATTGCTATGTTTAATGAAGCTATCACTGATGAAAAAAAGTACATGAGAAAAGCAGACTAAAGGACTGTGAGATACTAACCTAGTTCCACAGAAGATACTGAGAGATTTTTTAAAAAGATTTATTTATTATGTATACAGCATACAGAAGAGGGTACCAGGGGTCATTATAGATGGTTGTAAGCCACCATGTGGTTGCTGGGAATTGAACTCAGGACCTCTGGAAGAACAGTCAGTGCTCTCAACCTCTGAGCCATCTCTCCAGCCTCCTGAAAGAAATTTTTGAGACCAAAAAGAAAGATAAACACATCAAAAGAACTACAAGGTAAAAATAATCAATAGCAAAATAGTTAAGGAAAGGACGAAAATACCAAGCACTACAAAGTCAACAAATGACAGAAATTAATTCCACCCTTTCAAAAATATCTTTGAATATCAGTGATCTCAACTCTCCAATCAAAAGGCCCAGACTGCGGTTGGAGACATGGCTCAGGAGGTGAGGTGCCCCCCATTCTGAAAACCTGAGTTTAATCACTACAACCTCCATCGGAAAGAAAAGAACTGACTCTAACAAGTTGGCTGTCCTTTCATCTCCACACACACACTGTGGCAAGAACTTCCCCCCCCCTCCACCACATATAGATAGTAACATTTAAAGGACATAGACAGGTTGAATTTAAAGCAGAACTTAGTGTATTTTTTCTGCCTCTAAGAAACACACTTTGCAATCAAAGATAGTACCTGAGATGGCTGACCTTATCAATTGGACAAGATACAGGTTCACTGATACAGGATCACCCTCTGTCCTTAAGATGCTTTTACCATCTGTTTTATCAAACCAATGAGTAATCAACTAATACACTGCTCTGTGGTGGAAGGGTCGAAGAATATTCCAGGCAAATGGAAATAAGAACCCAGCAGGAAATCACTGCTCTAATACTACATAAAATAGATGTGAAACCCAAACTATCAGGAGGAGAAAGATCAATTTAGATAAAGAACAAACTTAAAAACAACTTATATTTCAATAAAGTGGAAATCCTAAAAGAAATAGATGGGTTTCAGGTCAACACTAAATTACATAAATAATTCAACAGACTTAAAACAAGCAATGAGCTTGAAATAGTAACAACAACAAAAAAAGCTCTCCTAACCAAATAAAGTTCAGGTCCACAAAAGATTTGCTTCATACTTCTACTAGACTGTTTAAAAAGAGCTGACATCAGTATTTCTTAAATTATTTCATAAAACAGAGAATGGAAGCTTACAAATCTTTTTTGAAGCTGGTAACACCGTGATAACAAATCATATTAAAGGACAACAAAAGCCAAAATTAGAGATCAAAGTCTCTGATGAACTAGATATAAAGCTTCAATAAAATACTCAAATGCTGAATTCAAGAGTAAATCTAAAAAACCATGATCAACTTGACTTCATATGAGAGATGAAGTGAAGGCTCAATATGTAAATGAAGAAATCAAAATGTTACATACGTAGACTGATGGACAAAAATCATGCAATGGAAAAGGACATTGACAAGTAGGTGAGGGAAAGATATCTTAACACAATAATGGCTGTATATGACAAACTTATAGCCAACATCATGCTAAATTGAGGAGGAAAACAAAAATATTTAAATTAAAATCAGGAACAAAAGTTGGGCATCTATTCTCTCTACTCTCCTATTCAGGATGGTGCTTAAAGTCTTTAGCTAGAGCAATAATGGTCATAGAAAAGAGAAAACCAGTGTGAGGCTCAGGGAACATCGCAGAAAAGAAAGCAGAAGGAAATTAAAGGGCTACAAATAAGAAAGGAAGAAGTTGGTTCCTTTTTATAGGTGTTGCTATTCTCATTTGAAAGAGTTCACTAGAAACTCCATGTCTAACCTAATATCCCCATGACAATCATTTAGGATGTAGAAACACACCACTAGCTTCTACTACTCAGCAGATGAAAAATGACTTGAGATAGCATCTAGGTCAAATAAATGAGTTTCCCCTATTTTTGTGTAACTTGTTCACCTGACATTTCTACCAATGTATATGAAAGGTGTTATAATTTATTTTAAGGTGTGCTACTTTTGTTGATGCTATGTAACATTTATTTAATGATGTTTTGCTTTTGTTTATGTTGCATTTGTTTAACTTGATGAAACTGTGTTAGTTGCCTGTCTAAAATACCTGATTGTCTAATAAAGAGCTGAATTGCCAATATCAAGGCAGGAGAGAAAAATAAGTATGATTAGCAAGTATAAATAGAAGAAATTTGGAGGAGAGGAAGAAGGATTGAGAGAAGAAAGGACTTCAGGGGCCAGCCATGCAGTTAAACACAAGTCACTGAATAAGGAACAAAGACAGGTACACAGGAACAGAAAAGGGAAAGACCAGAGGCAAAAGGTAGACAGGATAATTTAAAGTTAACAAAAGCTGACAGGAAACAATCCAAGCTGAGGCCAGGCATTAGTAATTAGGAATAAGTAAGCCTCCATGTGTGATTTATTTGGGAGCTTGGTGGCAGGCTCCCCACAGAGCAAAAATAAACAATAACAATAATTTACGATTTTCTTTATTCTGTTACTATAAAATCTCTATGAAACTATTTCCATATGTGAGTATAGAATTTGGGGCAACCTGAATCTTTCTTCCCAGACTATAGTTATTAACTTTTGACTCCAGAATAAACTGTGTTCTCTTTTAGGTAAAAGTAGTACTTTTGTGTACAAAAGTAGTACTTTTCTCTTGCTAGCTCCCACTGTTTAGTGCAGCAGTGAGTGTGGTACAATTCCTGGGAAATAAAGGCAAGGACACAGTCAGGCAAGCAAGAGTCCAGAAAACAAGGGACACCTGTGAGTGAGGAGCAGAGAGTGCCTCCTCATAGCTCCCCGATGGTGGTTAGGGATTTAGGAAGTAACTGAGTTGGAAAGGGAAGACAAGCAAGGTGCAAGGCACTTTATCGTGGAGATAGGAACTCCAGGAGGCCTGTGAGAACATGGTCCGAATGTCACAGCCTGATTATTGCCACATAAAATAAGCATCAAAAGAACAGTGAAAAAGTGGATTCTTTAAGATTGTGAGAAGTGCTTGCCAATACGGCTTAAAAATAAATCAGGAAGAAAGAGAAAACACCACCCAAGTGGTGTGAGAATAAGTGTTAAAAGTTAACAGTAGGAATTGTGACTTGCGACAACACTGAGAAAGTCTAGCAGTTGGGGATGAAGGAGTAGCAAACATGCTGTTTTGATGGAAGTTGGTCTTTATGTTATATACACTGTACCTCCAATGAGGTTAGCAGGCAAGAAAACAGAAAAACTTACAAATATACTTTCATAAGTAAGGTTACATAGAGTGGGATTAACTTTGTTATTCGTCCATTGAAATATAATCTGAGTAATACAGGGAAAATACCTCAATATAATAAAGGCGATTTACAAGAAGCCAACAGCCAACATCAAACTTAATGAAGAAAAACTCAAAGCAATCCCACTAAAATCAGGAACTAGACAAGGATGTCCTCTCTCCCTTTATCAATTCAATATAGTTCTTGAAGTTTTAGCTAAAGCAATAAATAAGATAATGAAAGGAGATTAAGGGGATACAAGTGGGAAAAGAAGAAGTGAAACTATCTTTATTTGTAGATGATATAATTGTATATATGAGTGACCCACAATATTCTACCAGGGAACTTCTACAACTGATAAACACCTTCAACAATGTAGCAGGATACAAGATTAACTCAAAGAAATCAGTAGATCTCCTATACACTAAAGATAAAAGGGCTGAAAAAGAAATGAGGGAAACTTCACCATTTTAACAGCCGCCAATAACATTAAATACCTTGGAGTAACTATAATCAGAGAAGTAACATATCTATTTGACAAAAATTTTAAATCACTGAAAAAAGAAATTGAAAATGCTATCAGAAAATGGAAAGCTCTCCCATGTTCCTGGATAGCTAGAATCAACATAGTAAAAATGGCAATCCTACCAAAAGCAATCTACAGATTCAATGCACTGCCCATCAAAATCCCAACACAATATTTTAAGGACATGGAAAGACCAATACTCAATTTAATTTGGAATAACAGGAAAGCCAGAATTGACAAAACAATTTTGCTTAACAAAAGAACTTAGGAGGCATCACCACCCCCAACTTCAAGTTATATTATAAAGCTACAGTAATAAAACAGCCTGGTACTGGCATAAAAACAGACTTGTGGATCAATGGAATAGAATTGAGGATCCAGACATTAACCCAAAAACCTATGAACACCTGATCTTCGACAAAGAGGCCCAAAATATTCAATGGAAAAAAGATAGTATATTTAACAAATGGTGTTGGCATAGCTGGTTGATACTGTGTAGAAAAATGCAAATAGATCCAAACCTGTCACCCTGCGCAAAACTCAAATCCAAGTGGATCAAAGACCTCAACATAAACCCAGCCATTCTGAGCTTGATAGAAAAGAAAGTGGAAAATACCCTCCTACGAATTGGCACAGGAGACCACTTCTTAAATATAACACTAGTGGCACAGACACTAAGAACAACAATCAATAATTGGGACCTCATGAAAGTGAGAAGT
>PVIH01006754.1:91532-107624 GCA_004025045.1 Sigmodon hispidus | reverse complement strand
AGGGAGAGACACAGAGGGCTGCAGGGGGAGACACAGAGGAATGCATGGAGGGATGCAGGGAGATATACAGGGAGGGTGCAGGAAGGGATGGAAGGGGGTTTAGGTAGGGTTGTAGGGAAGGGTGCAAGGAAGGAGTGAGATAGATAAAGGGAGGGGTTCATGGGGTGTGCAGGGATGGGGTACAGGAACGAGCCAGGCTTCTGAGCAAATCTGCTGACACTTTCTAGAATGAGAAAGTAGCTAAGGGGAAAGATGGAAGAGATTTTGGAGCAAGACTTTGGGAGAAAGGCTTTGAAAGGCAGAGGAGCATTTTCAGTCCAGCAAGTAGCAAGGATCCGCTGTCCATCGTCCATCGTAACTGCACCAACTGGTGACAAGCCAGTCTATATTCCTCTGCCGTGATACTCTGTCGTGGCCACAAAAGGGTGGCGTCGGGTGTGCAGGAGTGATGAGGCTGCCCCCCGCTGTGTAGAACCAGTGGAGTTGGTATTCTCTTGGCTCTCTTTGAGCAGACAGGGCAGGGGTGGGAGAGGGTTGGTTTGTATACACAGCGTTTGTGATATTAGCTGATAAATAATGCATGAACCTGAATAGTGTTTGGCACAGAGTGCTCTTTCTGCAAAATGTGACACCAAACAAAGTTAAAACAAAACATCAAGGAACTGCATCTCAAAGTGGTGGCCCTCTCTCTGCAGCGGTCCTTCCTCAGTGAGGACCAACCCCACCAGGAAGCTAGACCCTCAAGGGTAAGCAGAAATAGAGGCAGGCAAGCACATGCCTCACTCTACAAGGCTCTCCCTCCAAGCTCCATCCAACTCTCTGATGTTCCAAGTACAAGTCTGTGAGGTGGATACAGTCATGCAGCATCTTCCCAGGGTGACAGTGAAGACAAGTGTGAGCATGCTCACTCCGGCTCCACACTTCGAGCAGCTTCATGGGTTCATTTTGAGGGGTTTAAACCTACAAACCTTAGGTTTAAATTGGATCAAGGTATCTTTCTCTTTTGTGTAGATTCTCATTCCACACAGGGCCATAGATGTTTTCAAGTTGAGAATGAGTCTTTTTTCTTAGAGCTCTTCAAGGAAGGTATAATGGTGGGTACCAAATATAGAAACATTTTCTCGTATCTGGTGGGGGGGCGTCTCACTTCATGAGTCTGGGAGGTAGATACTGCTCTACAATAACAAAGATACCCGGACGCTGTCTTTCCCTGATGACATGAGTTATGGGTTATGAACATGTGACCCAGAGGACCCATGTTGTATGCTCTAGGGCAGATGCAGAGGCATCAGGAACCTCTTTGCAAGAACATGCTGTACAGTTTAGAACCTCGTCCTGGCCACAGTTTTTACTTCCTGCTTATTTCTTCACCTCCATGGAGACAAGAAGCTCACATAGGAGCTTCAAATCTACTGGATGAACTGCTTTGGCGAGCAAGCAGCTGTGATCTGCAAACTGAGCTCTCAGCCTGAAGTTTCTGTTACTACCACCAAGCATCTTCACAGTGCTGAGAAGGTTCTCCACAGCAGGCACTGCCAGGACCAGACAATTTGGGTGGGGTAACATTCAGGCAGTCTATGGTAATGACCCTGAGATGGTGGGTCAAAACAGAGGCCTTGACACTGGTGCCATGGCTTCTTCAGACTCCCCTGACTGTGTTGGGAGGACCTTTATCCTGCCCGAGCTGCTGGGACCTGATGCTTTGTCTTTTTCAGTAATTTGGGGGACACCATCATTATTACATCAGACTACTTACTGCGCCAGACTCTTCTCTTGCTATGTTCTCTCATTTTTTTCTTGTCCAGTGACACATATGTTACATCAGGGTCTCACTGTATAGTTTAGCTTAGCATGGAATGCATTATGTGTCCTAGGTTAGAATCCCATGTATGATCCTCTTGCTTCAGCCTTCCAAATTCTGAGATTATAGGTGAGCACCACTGTGCCTAGCTCTCTAAGACTGGTGTGGTTGGTTCTGTTTTATTCTCTCTCCCTCTCTCCCTCCCTCTCTCTCTGTCTCCATCCCTCCCTCCCTCCCTCCCTCTCTCTCTCTCTCTCTCTCTCTCTCTCTCTCTCTCTCTCTCTGTCCTTCCCTCCCTCCTTTCTTGTCTCTGTCTCTCTGTGTCTGTGTCTGTCTCTGTCTCTCTGTCTCTCTCTCTCTGTTTTAAAATTTTCCCCTAGTTTTTCACTGGGGGAGTGTCTATTGACTGATCCTCATGCTCTCGAATCCTTTACTTGGCAGTAATTCGCCAGTCAAATCACAAATCTGCCCAGGTCATCCTTCTCTATGTCCTTATTTTCTCTCCTTCCTAATAAATTTCTTTTTCAGCTCATGGTTATCATCTTTTCTTGCTTGTGGTCTTCCTTTTCCATAACAGCCTTGAACTAACCATGGTTCTTTAAAAATTCTTATCTGGTCACGCCATGTGCTGGCTAGTTTTCTGTCAACTTCACATAAACTATAGTCATCCGAGAGAAGAGAGCCTCAGCTGAGAAAAATGTCTTCATAAGATCAGGCTGCAGGCAAGCCTGTGGAACATTCTCTTTCTTTCTTTTTGTCTTTTATAGAACAGAAACAAGATATACAGAAAAACTAGTCTTTATTGAAATTCCAACTATACTTTCTAGCTTTCTGAATTTTCCTGTGACTACCTTTTTTAAGATCAGTTTAATCATGTGCAAAATGGAAATGATGATGTATTTAAAGGGTGTATTTTATATTAGCATAATGAGTATTTCACTGTTAGGTTGCCATGTTTGAGTTAAATATTTCTATTGTTTTACTTAGCTTTCCATTCAAAATAGCCAAATATGTAACACCAGCTCCTCCCAGAATGTCTAACCCAGAGTGACCAGCCTCATGCTCCACACACTTCCCATAATAAAGCTATACATACCATAGGCTCAGAAGCCAAGTGACAATGGGCTGAACTCTGAGTCTGTGAGCCAAGTAGGGAATTCCTTTTAGTAGATACTCTTGCCACAAAATGCAAAAACAATGGAAACATATGCCAAATCTCTCCTGGTAACATTTTCTTAATTAATGATTGATGGAGAAGGGCCCAGCCCATTGTAGATGAGGCCACCTCTGGGATGGTGGTCCTGGGTTCTACAAGAAAGCAGCTGAGCAAGCCATATTGGGCAAACCAGTAGTAACACAGCACGCACCCCTGGTCTCTGCATCAGTTCCTGTCTTCAGGCTTCTGCCCTATTTAAATCCCTGTCTGTTCCCGCAGTGATGAGCAGTAATGTAGAAACATAAACTGAATAAACTATTTTTTCTCAAGGTTTTGGGGTCATAGTGTTTTATCATAGCAATAGTAACTCTAACTGAGCAGCTCAACATTTCAGTCATATCTACACTACTTTTTAACTCCTGATTTATCTCTTAATGGGTAAAATTTAGACAATAGCTTCCTGGTATACTTTGGAACTCATTGTTGAAAGCCTAATACATTGAGTAAAAGCAACAGAGGCCTTTTTTTTTTTTAACATTCACTGTAATTGCAGATATCAGAAGCTGTTTGGGGCTATTTCCTTTTCCTAGCAACCCCTGTTATTGAATCTCACAAGAAAAACATTTAGTAATTACATGTTTGATAAAGTCCACAAGTTCTGTATATCTAGGGATCCTGGGACAATGAGCAAGATGGGGTGACATGTACCGCTAATCCTATGAAATGGGTGGAGTGTGACTGAATTTGAAAAATAAATCAAATGAATGGAAGGAGACAGCACAGGCCTCAAGTGAGGTGCTTTGTAGGGACGTTGAAGAAGAGATGGGAAGGGAAATGTATTCTTACACATCATGGCTAACATAAACAAAACAGAAAGGTCGTTGACCCGGGATGGATTTTAGTGGGAAGAGAAGTAGATTCTGTTCTTGTGACAACCACACACATCTACTCCTTGTTGGCCATGTGGTGCAGAGCCCTTCCAGTTCCTACCACATCCCCAGAGCCAGGCAGAGACCTATACAGTCTCTGTGTAGATGTACATTGAGTACCTGACTGGGAAGTCACAGGATTTAGTTCAACTGAGTGAAATAAATAAAGAGTAAGAATCCAGGAGACAGCTGAGGCCATCACATCCCACGGCATGGGCTCTGAGCATGAGGATGATTCAATAGAAGAGCAGCCTCTCTGTTCTCAACTGTCAGGGGCCTTATCTAGTGCCACTAGCCTGCTTCATTGTTTTGAAGCTTTACTCTCCTTTTAGCAACACCCCCCCACCCCTGCTGGAGAAGATGCATATGTGTAATATGAAGCTTCTGGCTTAACTTTTCCAGCCTAACCCAGAGGCTCAGACCTGCTCTCAGACTTGTTGCCGCTTAGCCCCAAATAATCACGCAAAGGCTTATATTAATTTCATGCTGATTGATCTATGGCTCAGATATATGGCTAGCTAGCTCTTTCATCTTATCTCAACCTATTTCCATTAAACTGTTTAGCCATGTGGCTTGGTACCTTTTCTCAGAGCAGCACGGTTGTCTTCTTTCCTCTGCATCTGCTGGTGTCTCTGTTCTGCTCTTCCTGTTCCTAGAGTTTTCTTAGTCTGGTAGCCCCACCTACACTTCCTTTCTGCCTTTTGGCCAATCAGCTTTTTATTAAACCAGTAAGAGAAACAAATACTTACAACATACCAGAACATAGTCCCACTACACATATTGTTTAGGATCTTCCTGACAGGGTGGACCTGATTCCAAGGCTCTCACTTTATAGATAAGTAAACTGAGCTTCAGAGAACAATGTGACAGCTATACCTGTAGGACATCAAGTTTTCCTAAGATGCTGAAGCTCCCAGTTTCTACCAGCAGGAAAGTGTAGTTATCTGATCTGGTATCTTGGGTCTTTTCATCTATCCCACATCTGCCACACTACATGACCCAGCACATTTTATTCTCTATGCTTCCTGTTTCTGTCACACTAAACCAAGTGTTCATACACTCATTGGTAGAGATATCACTGAGTGTGTCCAATGGTAAATTAATTAGATCTTTTTAAGGTGTAAAGAACAATTACTAGCACAAAAAAAATAGCCCCTAGGGTAGAATTCTTCTGGATGGATAGCTTGTGAGAGCAGAGATAGATCTAGAGATCTGCACTTTCTCTGCCTTTCAAGAGACCTGCTGGAATGTTTCAGAATGTTTGAGCAGAGTAGGCTGTGGTAGCAGAAGGAGGCCAATAGTCCCAGCACATTATCAAACAGCTTTATTTACCCATGTTTCCCTACAGGACAATTTTTACTCCATTTAGAGTCTAACATCCATTGTCGTTGACAACTCTATCAATGCTCATGAAGTCTTCTGATCTCAGAGACCGTGTGAAAGTTCAGCACGGGAAGCTGGATGCTGCTTCCCATCTTGAACAACTTCAGTGTCCTCCTGTGTTGAGGCGCGTGCCCCTATCAGCCATTCACGAAGTGTCTGCTGGAATTAGTAAATCCCTTTCATTTACTTACGTAGGAGAAAATGTTTAATAGCTGCCACATGAAATTTGCAAATTGTGCTCCGTCTGGGGCTGATTAATAAAACACCATGGAAAATACATCAGTCATTTTGGGATTTAAATTAGCACCGCATTCCACTTGAATCATCCTCTTTTGCAAAGCTGATATGGCCTTGCGTCCCTCCTCCCTCTCCTCCTTCATCCCTATTTTTTTTCTTCCAATCTCTGCAGTTCAGTTGCTGGGTTGAGGAGCCAAATGAGAGAAGGATGTGGTTGTTTGTGACTGTCTCTTATCAGTCCTAGTCGACCTGTGGCAGGCTGGGGGGACTCATTTATCTGCTTTTCCTCTGGGTGCAAGCACACAGAAGGTAACAGAGAACTGAATGTCAGATTATAAAATTGTGGTGCTTTATTGAGACAGGCCTTGGAACCCCTTCCCTGTGTGGTTGTCATGGGTTCCAAGTAGCTAGAATGTACCCTGCACTTCAGCTAGCCAGGCACTGTGATAAACAACTTACATTGTTGAAATCTCTCAGATGATGATGATACCTTCATCCTGTCTGCAGATGGAGTCTGAAGCTTGATGGTGTTAAGAACCCTTTGGAAGAAAGAAATGGCTATCTTGATGGAGGGAACCTTTGTGGGGTTAGAAAGAAATCTGGTACTAAGGAAACATCCAAGAATCCACAAGATGTTCCTGGTTAAGATTCTAAGCAATAGTGAAGAGGGTGACTAAGCAGGACTTCCCCTATAATCAAATGAATGTCCACCCTAATTGTCATTATAGAACCTTCATCCAGCAATGGATAGAGGCAGAAGCAGAGATTCATAGCTAAGCACCCGGTTGAGTTCTTGGTCCAGCTGAAGAGAGAGAGAGAAAAGAGAGAATATGAGCAAAGGGATGAGGATCATGAGGAGAAGACCCACAGAGATGGCTGACTGGAGCTATTGGGAGCTCATGAACTCTAAAATTTCAGCCAAGAAACCTTTATGGAAAGAAACTAAACCCTCCCAAGGTGGACAACAGTTCAAATGGTGTGGGCAGTGTGTAGAGTAAGACCAGAGTTTATTCCTGGTTCATGAACTGACATCTCAGAGCCCATTCCCTACAGAGGAACACCTAACTCAACCTTGATACTGGGGGGAGGGAATCAGTCCTACCTTAACTAGATGTCCCAGACCAAACTGACACACCTTGGGAGTCCTCACCCTCCTTGGGGAATGGAAGGGAAGATGGGTTGGGAGAGGCTGAGGGAGGACTGGGAGGAGAGGAGGGTCAGGACGGTGGTAGATAAGGGGAAAAACCTTTTTAAATTAACAAAAAAATAACCCTCCTTTGGAATTCACTGCAGAACAAAAGGTAAACCCAGGGCTTTCTAAAGTGGCTAGTGCTTCTGTGGTCTTTTCCTCCAACATCTATATTCTATAGATGGAGGGTGTGAAACTCAGCTGGGCTTCAGTCATAGCTACACACTGCTTGGAAGAGCTCTGAGGTTATAATAGGAACCTCTCAGTCTTTAGGTAGAGTACCACTCATTGGCAGATACTTGGGGTAACCTGCTGTGCTCCAGTCCATCTGCTGGGTGCATAGGATAAATGCAAAGCTAAGAGTCACCCAGTCAGTTATTCCACAGAGATACAGTGTACTAAGCTAGAAGTCTACACATTGATCCTGTGGATAGTGGTTTGAGTTGACAGAAGACAAATCTTATTCTATTCTAAACCTTTATACTGCATCACTCATGAATTGGAACTTTAAACACATGCCTTGCCTACAGAAGTGGACTTTGTGGGGGTTAGATCTGTGAAAAGCACACAACAAAGGGCTTTTTCAAGAGCTAAGCCCCTCCCCCCCCACGCAAGCAATGGGACCAACCCACAGGCTGAAGTGACTTGCATACTTTTCAGGAGCAGGAGGCATGCAATGCAGCAGCCTTGCATCCCAGTCCCAACACACTCTTTCATCTGGTAGCACACCCTGAGCACTAATTGTTAACAGATTTTGCAACATCCCCCAAATTACACACCCATTAGCAGCTGAGTCTAGCCATGATGGAGGCGTTAAGGCATAACATCCTGGAAGCAGTGGTGTCAGAACGGCCCCTGGGGCGTGGGGGCTGGTATAATGAGACAGAGGGAGCGCAACCGTCTCTTTGTCCCTAACCTCATTCAAGTGTTGACTTTGAAATGAGACGCAACTTCAGCTGGCTCTTTGGCTGCTTAGAGCTGCAGATTAGAAAAGCTGGTCCAAAGACTGCAGCTCAATAGGAGTTAGGGAATCTTCTAGAAGTCCAAAGCCTTCAAATGAGAGCTTCCATGTAGAGCTCATATCTATAACTTCCTTCTGCAGTTCCACTTGAGCCTCAGTATGCACAGATGTCCTTTAGTAGCCCCCAGGGAATGGTCTCAGGACCTCCTATGAATACTAAAACCTGTGTGTGCTCATAGCCTTGTATAAAATGCCATCATATCTGCAGCTAAGCTATGAACACCCCCCTGTGTACTTTAAATCAGCCCTAGATGACTTACAACAGCTAATATCATGTAAATTCTGCCTCCATAATAGTTATGTGGTATTGTTCAGGGAATTATCAGAAGGAAAAATCCATACATGTTCAGCATAATGCATTTTAATAAACACTCTCAATTCAACCATGGTTGGTTAACTCTACAGATATGGGACCATGAGTATGAAGGCTGCCTGTATGTTGTTTCTGCAAGGGGGGCTTCTTCTAACCCCCTTATACTAGCCCTGACTTCCCATGGCTTGCGAGTATTCATAGTCATGTTATTATGAGTATGAAGGTTGGCTGTATGTTGTTTCTGCAAGGGGGGCTTCTCCTAACCCCCTTATTCTAGCCCTGACTTCCCATGGCTTGCGAGTATTCATAGTCAGGTTATTCTTTGTTAAGGGTTGAGATCTGGCTTTCTCAGCTTTCTGGCATAGAGTGTAGATCTTGGCAAGTTATCAGTAAAGGTTTGCTGAATTACAAGATGAACCTTAATCATAATAATCTAAGGTCTAAATGCACTGCAAGTGTTGATTGTGTTCATCAAAAGACTCATGACCTACCTCTCACCACTGGTGAGAGCATCAGGTCTGAGGATCAAGTCGCAAGATGCACTTCTCCAGACTGTAGCATTCATTCCACCGTAGATGGGTTTCAGATACCCACGAACTGTGCTCTGGGGTGACTTAGGACATCCCAGTGGCAGATGAATCCCATGTGGATGCTCTTAAAGGCCCATTCATCCCAAGCTCCTCAGGAATTCAAGAGGTGGCTAGTTAAAGATAAATGGCCTTTGTCACCATTTTGCTTTTGTAAACTATCTCTTCTGGTCCCAGGTTCTCTTTACAAGCACATCCTGTGAGCATTTGCATCTCAGTATTGGCAGGGTAAACAGAGAAAAATCTGCTGGAGTCCTTGCCCTGAAGGTGCTCACAGCTTAGTTGGGAAGAAAGTAATGTGCCCAAATAATTAGACTATAGTGTGATAAATGTGATAATTGAGGTAAAAACAAAGCCGAGTGCAAACACAGAACAGAACATTAAGCTATGCCCATTGGGCTGGTATATGCCTCACAGAGGCTGAGATGTTGGTGGTGAATTTTGGTTAAGAGACAGAGTCTGTTCATCACCCACCCTCATCTGTGTAGGGCTGTGAGATCCCTGCAGGCAGGAAGAATAGTGGATGCACCCTGCCACTGGTCAGGATTCTCTGGAACCTACTACCTGGAATCTGAGGGGCTTGGTAATGTGTGTTATGTGCTGATGCTGGCAAAGTGGGCTGGAGTCAGGCTTAGGGAGGCTTGGATATCATTTAAATGGTTTTCACTTTCTCCCGTGACCACAGGGAGCCCTTAAAGGATTTAAAACTGGAGAAATAACATGATGGAATTTGTGAGAGATGCCTCCATTATTAATAAAAAAAAAAAAGCAGAGAAGATAGTGATATCTTAAGCCAGACTCCCTACCAGCTCCATCTACATTTGGTTCTTAATCTTCCAAGAGGGTGTGTCGTGATTCCATCCCTGCACTTGGCACTCTGAGTAACCTTTGCAGGAATGTGAGTTCAAGTTCACCTCCAAATTCAAAAATGGCTCAGCCTACCTTACCGTGTGTTAAGAACTGATGGCAGAAGCTGCGTACAATATTGCCCATTGCACTTGGCCTTGTAGGTGTGAGAAGTTACCGTTTTTATTTCATGAAATATAGCCCTTTGTACCATCTGTCGTTAACTCATTTTTGTCATCTGTGCCAGGCTCCCTCATTCTAAGAGCAACCAAGACTGGAGACCTTCTCCAAATAACAACACCCCCCCTTCCCTAAAACTCCAGGTTAGATGGCCGGAAGCGATGGAAAAATCCTGTCCAAGGTTCTGAAACAACCCTGTTAGCCAGAACTAACTCCTGGGGCTGGGCGCTGTCCGTGGCTCTGAACCGTATATACACTCAAGGAGAATTTGCTGAGCCCAACTGGCAGAAATACTCCATTTCTGAGCACATCAACTAGAGAAGGCATTGCAGCCGTCTGTTGCTCCAAACTCGCTTTCTCCCAGCAGATTTACAACTCATAAGCGAAGCCGTCAGAGTCAAGTGAATAAAGCCAAGGCCCCAGCGCACTTCGGCATTAACCATGAGTGAGTAGGAGGGCTTCGAGCATCTTGTATTTTAATTCCAACCCATTTATGAAGTTGCCTTCCCAGTGAATCATTTATCAGACCCACCCCCACTCTCTCGGTCTGTGCTTCCTTGCAGCTCACACAAAGGAAGGAAATGAAATCCGTTTCAATGGCTGCAGCTGCTGCACAGAATCTTTACGAGCTGGTGGATAAGGAGGAGGGAGGGCACAGGCTTTTGGATCTAACTATGTTGCCACTGATGTTTCAGACTTAAATGAAATCAGGACTAGATGGAAACTATAAAGTTAGTCTCTAAAAGTCTCTGGTTTCATAGGCCCTATCCTTTGCATCACCCCAGGTATCCCCTCATACTGCTCCCCAAGACTAATTATGATGGGGAACATATTTCCTTTCCGAAAATACTTCTTGTTCTAATCTCTCTTTGCTCAGCCTTTGCCTCCCTGTGTTCTGCACCATTTGGACATTTCTACCTTGAGGTTTCTAGTCCTAAAACACACTCAGGTGAATTCCAACTTGGCAGATCAGTGGTTCTAATTCCGAACAAGCCTGTTAAAATCCTGTGTCTTGACTTCCTTTTCAGTAATATAGGAATGGAAAAACCTCCTCTGTGGATGTAGATGGTACCTATTAGGTCTGGCTTCAGTGGGTGTTCTGGAAGCATTTCTCCTTGTCTCCCTTTTGCAAATGAGAGAGTTAATGGTGCAACCCCTGTTCCTGTATTCATTCCATCAGTATTTATTTACACATTTTCCCCTGCTTCCCTAATATTTCCCTAGGAGAACTTACCTTATTCAAGTGAATGCATGTTTATTTGTGCCCCTTCAAGTTCCCCAAACAACATCTTATAGATGAATTAATGCTCTGCCTATGTGCAGACCCATGGCTGAAACAAAGGACTGGACATTATTTTTTCCTTTGCTAGTGGCTTCCCTCAGGCTGAGGTGTGCTTATTCTTATCACTCCAACTTTTAAGAAGACATGAGGCTGAGACAACTACTTTGTCAAGCTATAGTTGATTTCACATGACTAATTTCTTAGCCAAGACTGTTGTCGAGGCTTCAGTTTCTGTCCATTGAAGGTGTTGGGTTTTGATGAAATGATGCTTCCAGTACTTATCTACCATCATTGTTGCCAGATTCCAGAAGTCAGAGAAGGAGACACCTTGGTGCTCTGCCTAGCAGTGGAGAAATAAAAAGAGCATTTGATGTGTCCTCATCTGGACAAGCCTTTTAATATAGAACCTTCATTGACCTTGAGACTCTCTTTTTTCTTGTTCTATCATCCTGTGTCTCACAACTCCTCATTCCTAAGAGACCCCCAAATCCAACACCATGCCTTAGAATTCATCCTGACAAAGCACAGCCCTGTTTGTGCCTGATGCTCACCTCTCTGTCCACCCTGCTAACCTTCCTGTCCCACAGCAAGTCTACCGATAGAATCTAGCTGGTTCCTCACTCGAATTACTGAAGTATCCCAGATGGTCCCCATCTTGCCCAGCCCATCTCCTCTCATTCAACCTCCACTATGTTTCCTGACTACACTTTATACAATGCAAGTCTGCCCACATCTTCCATTTCTTCAAACCTCCCAGTCCCTTCTTGCTGCTTAAGGGTATCATCTGAAGTCCTCTATCATAGCATTCAAAAGCCTCTTCGGTTTACCCTAGATGTCTTCGATGTCATCAGCTTACTTCCTCTGTGTGCCTTGTGTTCCATGTTCCAGAGGTCAGGCTGCTTGCCTTGTTTCCCACAAACTTTTTAATCTCCTCTGCCTCTACGTTGTTCCATCGATTTCGCCCCAAGTTCATTCTTCAAGGTTGACCCAAGTCTCACCTTTTCTTCAAAGCTTTTTTATACATGCTCAGTTCCTAGATTTCTTCAACAGAGTTTTCATAGAAATAACTGTTTTGATGTGGTTTCCACAAGTCTGTTGCCAGGAGAAAACTTCCAGTGACAAAAGACAGATTATGGCTGCCATACCTTCAGTAATGTTGTCTGCTCAATGCTCAGGGTCTTACTTTGGGGCCCATATGACTTTATTGACCAGATGAAAAGGCATTTCCTGTTCTTGTTGGCACGGTGAGGGTCAGAGGCACTGTTTGGCACCAAGCTGCCTTCAGCATATGCTACTCAGGATGGACAATCTCATTTTGCTGTTCCCAGACTCTGTAGCAGCTGTGATCATTGACTGAGTCTGCTGCTGCTGCTGAGAAGGAATTATCCTCACACCTGGAGGAGTGCCACACCCTCATCCTCTGCCATCTGCCTTCCACCTGTGAACCTTCAAGCCTTCATAGTGCTGGGAAAATAAATACTCTAAAGTCTCAATATGACCATGACCCATGTGACCCTCAAGGCATATAAGGTATAAAGAATAAATCAATGCTCCCTGTCTGCCCTGTACACTTTGGACTGCTCTCAGATCCTCCAGCACCACCTCAAGTCACCTTGTTCCCACTCAGGAACCTCTCAGCCCACCCTTATGTGCAGTGGATAACTAACCATGGTCTTCAGAACTTTAAATCCTGCAACCAAAGGCCTGTCGCTAGGGCCAGGTTCAGATTCAGTTTTTCTCCATCTGAATGCTGTTGTGCAAGGTAATAATTTCTCTTTGTCTCCATGTGTGTGTGTGTGTGTGTGTGTGTGTGTGTGTGTGAGAGAGAGAGAGAGAGAGAGAGAGAGAGAGAGAGAGAGAGAGAGAGAGAGAAACAGAGAGAGACAGAGAGACAGAGAGACAGAGAGACAGAGAGACAGAGTCTGTAATTTCAGACCCAGGGAATCTCACACCCTCTTCTGACCTCCCAGGGTACTGCACACATGTGGACATATATATGCTCAGGCAGAGACATATTTCTGTGAGTTTGAGACAAGCCTGGTCTACATAGTGACTTCTGAGCTAGCCAGGCCTACACAGTGAGATCCTGTCTCAAAAAAAAATTTTTGTTTTTGGAAATTTTGTTTTCCAGATACTGGCTGTGCCTATTTTTGAAGATGTTTGCTTATGGTTTCTCATGTATTCTTTACATCCCTGTTCCCCACACGGCCCCACTATTGAAGTTCTGTTCACCTAGGAGCCAAATCTCTTGAGTTGTTTCTTGGACTTTCTTTTTCTGTTCTCTTTCCTGAAAGTTTTGCTATTGGGCATTGATGCCTAGAGCTAGTCACCAGCTACATTGCCATTTCTTAGTCTCTTTCTATTTCACTATTTTGTTCTGCTGCCCAAAAATTTCCTTGAACTTCATCGCTAAAGTAGTCTATAGGATTAGAAAGGTCACTCTGTTTTTCAGTTCATAAGAGTGCTTTGTGTTGTGGCTTGCTTTCCCATCACGTTGCATCACTGTAGGAAGTCCACATCGCCACTACTTTGCTGAGAATGTGGACTTAGTGCTGTTTTTCTCTTTGTATTATTTCCAGTTCATATGATTTGGGTTGATTTGATTTTTCTCTTCCTCTTCCCTTGGTGTTGGGAATCCACCTTATGTATCCAAGGCAAGTGCTCTGTCACTGAATTAACTATATCACTAGTCTTTCTTCACACTTAAAAATATTTTATTAGGTGCTGGTGGGATGGCTCAATGGGAAATATCCATATCTATCACCCTGAACAAAAAGTTAACTCCAAGGGGTTCAACTATCAATTCAAAACTCCAAATGCTAAAATTGCTATGAGAAAACCTAGGCAGTTCTCTATAAGCTATAAGTGTAGAAAAGGGCTTTCTTAGGATTCAATTTGTGTAGCTGGAAATTTTTTTGTGTCCTGAGGCTACTTGGTCCCAAATAAACACACAAAAGCTTACATTAATTGCAAAATGTTTTTCTATGGCCCAGGCTTATTACTAACTAGATCTTTCATCTTAAATTAGTCCATTTCTATTCATTCATATATCACCACCGTCTTGTGGATTTACCTGTGTTTCATTACATCTTGTTTCCCTAGTGGCTCACAGCATTGCCTCCAATTCTGGCTTTCTTCTCTCTTTATCCCTCTTGGATTACACACCTGGCTGTATCCTGTTTCGTCATAAGCCAAAACATCTTCTTTATTAGCCATTAGTAACAATGCGTATTACGGTGTACAGAAAACCCATCCCACAGCACTTATTTTTTCTGCGTAATCAAAAAGGAGGGTTTTTACTTTAATGTCATAAAATTACATATAATAAAGCAGTTATCAAGTAAAAACGACAGTTATAATATCTAGGATATTTGTATTTGGCAAAATTAAAAAATAAATTTATCACCTGTCCTATTTTCGTGAGTCCAAAGTTACAGATCTATTTTACCTTTTATCATAACCAACAGAAACTATTATAACTATCTAGTCTTAAACTTCGTCAAAATCCCCAAAGGATTTATTACCTGAGTAAACAAAAAGTGTATTGTGAGCAACTTTCAAAATTCTAGAAATGATAGCATCATCTGGATGCCTGAACAGTCATCCAAAGTTCTTCTGTAATATTGGATCACAATAATATACGGTATCCAGGATCTCTGTGTATTTTCTATTTTTATGTGGGTTTTTGTATTACACTATTTCTTTTTTAAGTACTTTCTCTACCCCTTTTTCTTTTCTCTCTCAAACCTATGTATATTTTTAAACATCATATAACCCATTTAGAGGTTTTCTTTTTTTTAAAAAAAAAAAATCTGAATCTGTCTTTATGGTGTATCTATAATCCCTTACTGACCAGGAGAATTTTTAAAGGGTTAAGCTGTGTAGCTAGGACAGAAGCCTTCCTTGGCTGCTGGCTCCATCTACACCACTAAGCTTTTTAACATGGGACAAATATCAATAATTCAGATTTATCTCCAAAATTCTGGGAAGCAGTATTAAGTAGTGTGGAGCTGTTTTATAACCTCAGGTTGTGCTCTCAAGCCTGCAGACAGCAGCTGGGAGAATCATCTCTGTACCTCAGCAGAGACTTGGGAAATTCCCCCATGCTGCTTAGGTCATGGTAGCTGGTGGCCAGCTTCCTCTTTTCCTCGTCTATAAGACTAGGATGCCCAGGGTGGCTCTGTTTCTGTACATTTAGAACATTTGTTAAGCTTTCTCAGGTCTATGTGCATCAATGCCTAATGGTTGTTGCCAGTTGCAGCCAGAAGTTTTCCTGTGTCCCAAAGCCACTTGGTCCAAATAAATACACAGAGGTTTATATCAATTACAAAATGTTTGGTCTATGGCCCAGGTATATTACTAACTAGCTTTTTTATCTTAAATTTCTATTCATGTATGTATCACTACCTATCTTGTGACTTTACCTGTGTTCCATTACATCTTTTTTCCTGGTGGCTCACAGCATCTCCTCCAATTCTGGCTTTCTTCTCCCTTTATTTCTTTTGGATTTTCCACCCAGGTGCATGCTGTCTTTTCATAAGCCAAAACAGCTTCTTTATTTAACCATTGGTAGCAACACATATTCACACTGTACAGAAAGACCATTCCACAACAAATTTGTCTAGGAATTAAGGCCAATAATTAACAAGTAGGATCCATTTAAACTAAAAAGCAACCAATGTGGTGAATAATAAACCCACAGAGCAGAAAATAATTTTTGTCAAATACACATCTGACAGAGGATTAGTATTCAGAATATACAAAGAACTCAAAAAACAATGTCATGAAAGCAAACGAGTCAATTGGTTTATGGTCTGGACAGATAGTTCATAACAGAAGAAATAAAAGTAGCCAAGAAATAGCTAAAAAGGTTCAACATTCTTAGTAGTTAAGTTCAAATTAAACTGAGTTGAGATTTCACCTCAACCTATCCAGAATGGCTAAAATAAACAAAACAACTGGCAACACTTGCTGGTGAGGTTGTGGCAAAAGGGGTCCTTAGTCATGGTTGATGATAATGCAAACTGGTCCAGTCACTCTGAAAATCAGTGTGGAAAATTCTCAAAAAACTAAAAATAAATCTACCATATGTTCCATCTATACCACTTCTTGGCATAAGCCCAACAGACTTGACATCCTACTCCACAAATACTTGCTCAGCTCATGCT
>PVIH01006754.1:6532-86532 GCA_004025045.1 Sigmodon hispidus | reverse complement strand
CTTTCCCTAGTTGGAAGGAGCAAGAGCCAATGCAGGACTCTGGACTCATTTTAAAAGGATACCAGTACTATCAAAGGCATCACCTACCACCTCAAAATCTTCAAACACCTTCACTGGGGAGGGCTTGCAACAGGTGAATTTTGAGATATATCACTGTGGGAGGAAGAGCTAGGTGTAGAGTCGAAAACTGTTGCCATCTACGGGGGCCATTAGACCCATTCCACAGATGCTTCACTGACACTAACACACATGGATCTTTGGTCTCCAGGTTAGTGAGCAGTAGCAGGAAGAGCCAGAAGCCTGTGTTTCTAACCCTACATTCTTCACTGTGGTCCTTTGGCTAGATAGGATCTTTGGGACAGGCTGAGGGGTTCAAATAGTGCAGGTCACAAGACTTTGTGACTGAAAATGCTCATTGCCAACTTATCTTCAGTGAAATAAGCTTGGAGGCCCATTTCAAGGAGGTGCTGAGACACCCTGAGGGGTGTGGCATGCAAGGGGAGGGCTGGTAAAGTCAGAAAGAAGCCCATGAAGAAGTAGAAAGGAAGGTAAAGATCTTTCAGTGACCCACGCCACACATATAGGCAACACCTGTTCTGTGCCCATACTTCTGCCTTCTCCTTCAGTTAGTCTTACACCATGGGCCATAGTCTAGGCCAACATAGGTGGGTAGGGAAAAACTGTTGGGTGTGAACCAAGCACATTTATCACAGTGGTACAGCCCATGGTCACTTGGGGGGCCTGAAGCCCTGATCCTCATAAAGCAGAGTTAAGGAATAAAATGGTCTAGGCTTAAGGATCAGCTGCAGAGAAAGACTGTTGGGTCATCTGTCTGTGTCGGATGTAAAGGCTGTTGATGTGTGAACCACATGAGGTTTGTCAGTGCAGGGCTGTCCAGCTGTTCTTGATTAATGTACAAGGACAGGATGAAGAAATGCCCAGAGCAGAGAAGCCTGCTGGTTAAAGTAGCACCATCATTCCGCTGGACCCCTTTATTGTCCTGTTCCCCATCTTCAAAGTCATGCCTTCCCAGAGCTCCTCAGAGACCCCACCCAGGGCCTCTGCCTGCTACCTTAGGAAGTAAGTGATGACCGTCTACTTTCCCTGAAGACCTTTCCAAATGCTATTGTTCAGTTCATTATTTAAACATCATTTCTCTATCTGGCTTCATGCAGGTCAACGTAGTGACACCTAATTCCCTGTCTGATGTGTCTCACACATCTGCAACTGTGCCATAAAAACAAGTTTACTGTGTGAACATTACTACACAGAATGTCATTGTCACAAGTGTCACAAACTATGCATTTATAGGCTTCTCCGGTTCTCAATAAACTGCAATAATTTAGTCACAGGTTGTAGAGTCAACTGCTCTACAGGGTGATAGGTAACAAAATGCAGATGTTTTAAGTGTACATGCAATGCCTTTGAGGAACTACACTGGCCCTAACCATCAGGAAGAACTCCTCAGTCCACTGTGAGGCAATCTCCTCCTCTTTACCTGCCAGGCCCATCCAGCCCCCAAAGCAAACAGTGTCTGGCTTCCCCACAGTGTACGCCTGTATCCTGCAGAGTCACATAAATAGACCGTGTAAAGGGCCTTCTTTCTTGTCATGATGTGTGTGCAGTGTGGTCATCCCATGGCTCATTTATCCATTTTTTCATTGCTTTCCCTTTTAATAGTTTTTATTTTGTGTGTGTGTGTGTGTGTGTGTGTGTGTGTGCCCATGCGTGTGTGCACGCATGTGTGCACATGAAGAAATAACTCCTAGTTTTACATTTCCCTGGTAACTAGTCTAGGTATCTTCTCATGCATTTAGTGGCTACTTGTCAGCTCCCAGTTGAGTCCTTTGTCCACATTTAAATTGGTTTGTTTGCATTTCCCATTGACTTGTGGAAGCTTTTAGTATACTCAGACAACTTGATCCTATCAGATACATGCTTTGCAAAAATTGTCTCACTTTCTGTCTTTTTTTTTCCTCCAATGTTTTGGTGGTGTCCTTTGAAGCACAAGCATTTAAAATTTTGATGAATCCCAATTTAGCTAATATTTTCTTTGCTTGCTATTTCATTCACCTCCTGATGAGCATTTGGGTCGTTTCCAGTTTAGGGCTATTTTGAGTGAAGCCGCGATGAACGTTAAGGATGAATTTCCGTGTGTGTGTGTGTGTGTGTGTGTGTGTGTGTGTGTGTGTATGTGTGTGTGTGTGTGTGTGTGTATCTGTTAAATATCTAAGACTGAGTTTTCTGGATTGCCCAGTAAGTGAATATTTAAGTGAGAAACTGCCAGCTTTTCCCAAAGGGGTTCCAGGTTGGCTTCGCCATTTGTTCATTTAGTTTTGTCTTTATTAATCCATTGAGAATTTCAAAGTGTTTTGATTATATTCACCCACAACTCCTCCCAGATCCACTCTACCTTTCCTGCCCACCCAACTTTACTCTTATTTTTTTTTAACTCATTGAATTTAGTTTGTGCTGTCCAGATGCTATCAGATGTGTGGAGCATGCTTCCCCTGGAGCATGCTCAACCGACCAGGGGCTGTATTCTTAGAGAAAACTGACTCTCTCTCTCTTCCAGAACTATCAGTTGTTACCAGCTTGACTAGGTGAGCACCAAGTCCCACCTACGCTCACCATGCTGGGATTAGGTCTGGCTTGATCTTGTACAGGTCACATGCACACTGTCACTGGCCCCCTCTTCTCCACGTGTCTCAGAAACACTATTTCATTGTTGTTATCCATTCTTACACACTCTCTGGCTCCATTCTGCAATGATGGCTGAGACTACTTACAGAGAGGTCTCTGTTTGACCACATCCAGGAAGCCTGGCCCTCACTGTAGATGTGTGCTTTTCTGGTATGTAATAGTAAAGAGACTTTTTCACATCCCTGCTGGCTATTAGTCTGATTTTTGCTTCTCTGAAATGTCCAGATGTTTGGGCTATTTCTTATTGCATGGCTTTCTTCCAAAACTTGGGGAGCATCATATGCCCTGATTATAAACCCTTTCCTGGGTATATGCATTAAAAACATCTTCTGTGGTTTGTGTCTTTCCTTTTTATTTTCTTAATGGTATCCCTCCAGTAGAGAAGGTCTTCATTTCTGCATAAATTGGAGTCTAATTTGCTAATATTTCTTTTGCCACCTTGGAAGCTACCACTGAGTTCTTTGCTTTTTCTAGTACAATCTTGGACAGATGGTCAAGGTATTGCCCTTTGATTTACATCTAGAACTTTCAAGGTTTAGGGGTTTACATCTAATTGTGTCATCTATTTCAATATTTGCTAATAGCGTGAAGACAAGTTCAAGGTTCATTTTTCCACATATATTCACATGTTCCAACACTATCTCTTGAAGAAAAAGATGTTCTTTTGCATTGAATTAACTAGGTATCAGTGTAAAAGCTGGTAGAGCTCATGGTGGGTCTATTTTTCGACCATGCATTTTGCTTAGTCTAAGTGTCGATTGTCACAGAGATGTCACCTTCTCTTGATTGGGCTTTATGCAAATTAAACAATGTTCTCCAGCTTTGTTCTCTCTGGTTGCTTTGAGTGGACAGTGTGCTTTGAACAATTGTGTAAAGTTCAGTATAGGGGTTGAAACACAGAAACGAAAGAGATTTTTGTGGAGTGACCTTGTATCCCGTGTTTTTCTGGTCATTCATAGGTTGCCAAAACTTTTTGATGAATTTTTATAGTTCTTTTCAAGTTTTAAAAATTATATTTGCTGTGTTGTGTATGCACCATGGCACATGTGGGAAAGCCAGAGAGCAGTGACAGGAAGTCACTCACCAATAAAACTTACATTTCTTCTTTCTCAACCTGTGCTTTCTTTACTGCGTCTACTGTTGATCAGGGATTCCAGCATAATCCTGACTAGGGAATTCAGCACTAACTCAGCTGCAGGCCTTTCTCTCCTTTACACCCTTATCAGACTGTTCTACCAACCACCTGACTTCACCATGTGCCTTTTCTGTGTCTACCAGGAACCACATCTCCTCCCTTTGTGACCTGGTGCACTGCACTTTTGCTTGCTAACACTTTACATATTAGCTCACACTCAGAACCTTGGAACATGGTGATGGCATGTTAATCTTCTTTGCATGTGCTACAATTTGATGCTACTTTTTTTTTTTTTTTTCTTTTTAAAGGCAGGGTCTCACGTAACCCAAGCTCATCTGAAACTCAATATAGAATGGAGGCTGACCTTGAACTTCTTGGTCCTTCTGTAATTTAAAAAATTACATTTACTATGGTGCGTATGTCTGTGAGCACATGTGTATGTGCGTGCACTGTGGCACATGTATAGAGGTGCACTGCAGCACCAATGACCCCATAAAGATTTGTATCTGCATCCAAAAGGGTCTTGGTTCTCTTTCTTACAGTGTTGGGGAGACAGTGCTGGCCACATTTGTCTTTTCTTGTTTCCTATAGAGCCCATTGATGACAGATATCCTAAGTACTTCATAAACACACCAAGAAAGCCAGCAGCCCTGGGGTTCCACCCAGAGACTTTCCCTTCTAACTCAGATCCTCTTGAAGACAGGGTGACCCAGATATGCCAGTGTTTCTTGTATCTTTTTCGTTGATCATTTTCTTTCCAGGGAATTGTCCTTCTCACCCTAGACTATCAGGAGCACCTGTGTCTCGTCGTGCATCTCTCTCTTGCCCACGTCTGTGGAGGTTGAGCAGGTGCTTTCTTTATTTGGGAACTTATGGCTTCCCTCCTTCATAGCACCCTAGCTTGGCACATTCAAATGCTATTGATCTTCCTACACCATTTCTGTTTCCTTCCTGTGTTAATTGCCATCCTCTTTTGTCTTATATTTCCTCCTTTTTGCAGCAATCACTGTGTTCATTTTGGTCTTACCTCTTTCTCTCTAGGGTCTGAGTGTAGGAGCTCAGCTCATTGACTTGCTTCTTTACTAAAGCAAGCATCTGATGCTCATGTTTCCTCTGGGCACTGATTACGCACCAATTACACTGCATCCCCACACTTGGGACTGTGGCTGTTTAAATCCCCACCAATTTGTATGGCCTTTCCAGCTCTATTATGAAGTGTACTTCAAATTCCAAATAGTTGGCCCCTTTCAAGATAGGATTTTACTTTATTTCTGATTTAACCCTTTTGTTGGTCATGTTTTAAAGATGCTTGTCCTGTTTCCAGTGTTTGATGAATCTGTGTGTACACACATGTGTATGGTATGTGTGTGTTCATGTGAGTGTGCATATAGACGTGTGGAAGCCAGAAGTCAATGTTAGCTCCCCAGTTGCTACTCAGTCACTGGGCTACAGTGACTGGCCAATGAGCTTCAAGGACCTCCCTGTCCCTTTTTCCCCAGCATGGGGATTACAAAAACAAGACCCCAGCCTGGCTTTTTACACCTGTACTGGGGATCCAAACCCAGGTCCTCATTCATCTTGTATGGTAGACACTTTACTGAGCCCTCTCTGTAGTATGGTGGTGACTTGTGGAGCCACATCCCCTCTCCTGGTGCCTTCCCTGAAGGTCCACTGGTCAATTTTATTAAATGTTTCATTGAGTTCATACAACGTCGGTAACTTCCCATTTGTCCTGTCAGTGAGGTTGGGTGCTGAAACCTTTCAAGGCATCTGAGGATTTTCCCTTAAATTTCAATACATCTCTTCTACCTCTTCTTTGGTGTCTACACATTTGAGATCATCTTGTCATCCTGACCACCTCTTCTCTGGTGTTATAAAGGGATTTTACTTTGTTATTATTTATTAGCCTCTTTTTCATAATATGCTTCTGGTGTCTACTGTGCCGGTATTACTGTGGCTACCACACCACAACCCACCCACCCCCATTTTAAAATCAGATTCTGAGTGACTTGAGTATTTCTATTTTATAATTACATGTGAGCTTATATTTAAAGCTAGATTCTCATAAGTAGCAGACAGTTGCACTCTGCTCTTTCTTGCATGGCTTGACAATGTCTGCCTTTCATCATTTAGGTGAAGTCTAACTCCCATGAAAGTTGCTGAACTACAGAGGTCATCCCACATGCATTATAGAGAATACTCTCCTCTGTGGGGCTGGATATAAATCTATGACCTTGCTGTTTGTTCGGTTTGGCTCATCTGCCTCTTTTTCTGTTGAATATTCTTAGGATGTCATTGTCATCCTCTGACCAGCTTCTTGGCTCTCTTTGTCTTTTTCTCTCTGGTGACTCAGTGTTTGTCATGCCATGCTTGTGTCTCATTTACTAAAACTCACCTTCATGCCGCATGTGATATAAAATCCCTGCCAACCCTTCTTCCTCTGCTTTTATTCCTGCCACATACTTGACATCTCCGTGTCATGGCCCCACATCCCATCATGACTTCCACTTAGTGAGTTAACTCTGAAATAGTTTGAAAGAATTCTTTATGGCCCCATTTTAGGTTTGCAGTACTCCTCTTTCTGTTCAGAATGAAGTTTCCATCTGGTGTCAGCTTCCTTCTATCCGCAGGACTTCCTGTAGCAATTTTTGAAGTGTCATTGTGCTGGCGATATCTCCTCTCGGCTTTTGTTTGTCTACAGAATTGCATGGTGATTTTGTTTCTGAAAGGTTTTCACTGCATATAGATTTCTAGATTGACAGGGCTTTTTTTTCCACTCTTTTTTTTTTTTTTTCACACTCGAAAGAACCATTCTGTTGTCTTCTAGCTTGCATAAATCATGACAAGGATTTGTGATTATTCTTATCTTTGATTTATGTTACACCTTTTCTCCCAACTAATTTAAACATGTTCTCTTTATTTCTGTGATGGTGGTGGTGATGGTAGTTCAAAGGTGATGGTGAAAATGGTGGTGGTGATGATGGTGATGGTAGTCGTGGTGATGATAGCGATGGTAGTCATGGTGATGATGATGGTGATTGTGATGGTAAAGTGGTAGTGATGGTGGTAGCAATGATTGTGATGGTGGTGATAATAATGATGTTGATGGTGGTGATGTAATGAATGTATTTTATACTTGATTTTTTAAAAAATGTTTGGGTTTATGGGAATCTTTTTAACTCACAAAGCTTGCCATCATTCCCTCAAGCATGCTCACTGTGTTTCTCCCCAACACACTCGTGTTCTATAATCACAATTATCGGCTCCCAGACAGCTGATATTCTCTCATAAGCCACAAAAAAAACTGCCTTCAGGTTTGATGTTTCATTATGTTGGCTTCATACAGCTTGCTGTGTCTGCAGCCTTACCAGTCTTCCTGTGTCTCACCTGATATTCATCCTACTTTGTGAATTTTGTGTCACATTTTGACTATATTGTTGAGACCTAACTGTTCTGTATGACATTTTCTGCCATCCCTCCCCTCCCTGTGGCTTCTGCATTTCACTCCATCCATGAGCCTGTGACCCATTCTGTAATAGTCTTCCTGCTTTTCCACAATGTCCTCCACCTCCCAATCTGTGTCTTCCTCCTGGATGAGGACCAAAACATTCAGCTCCTTCCAGCAGCTGTTTACAAGGTAAACCCATGCCCTTGATTTTCTTGAGTGCTGGATTTTGTTACATACCTTTAAAGAGTCTGCTTCTGACAGTCTATTGTGTTGCCTACATCAGGACTGTTTTCGTTCGCTTCCTTCTTATTCTTTGGCTCACTAAGCTAGCATTTCTTTCAGGGCCTTTGGGACACTTACCAAGTGTGCTGTGCCTTCAGCTAAGGGAGAAAACTGCTCACCCTGGAATTGAGGAGCTCCCATTATATGCCCCAGACCTGTTCCAAGGGAATAGAACCTCTGTGTAAATGACTCCCTGCTCTCTGTGTCTCCACCCTGCAAATGTACACTGTCAACTCAGTGTAACCAAGATTCTGAGTTGTGCTGGGTCCCTTCTCTGTGCTGCATCCAGGGCGTTCTTCAGGTGGGTGGGGAGGGTGAGGCAGGTCTGTCTGTCCATATTTCTTCTGGGATGGGTCTTCACTGCCTGACTATCAACATATAGATGTCTGCTTTTTTCTTTTGTCTTTAGTATTAGGTGAGTAATTCTAGGCCTTGTTACTCCCTCATAAGTAGAAGTGGGATGGGGCTTTGCCTCCTAATCGCAGACCTTTCTTTTTTTGTCCTCAACGTGCTTTAAAATCTTTGCAGTGAGAAATGCAGCCATGATGCATCATCAGCCCTGGTCTGTTAGAATCAGTAAGAAAACATTATGACGCCCAAGAGGCCAGTTGTGGTGGTGTGCAAGAGGTAGGTATGTTAGCCATTCACAATTGTGAGAAAATTGCCAGATCCACTGATGAAAGTGGCAGTCAGTCTCGGTCTATATGGGAAACACCTAGAAACGGCCACATTGCCACCCTGGACTCTCTCTTTGGATTTCCCACTGTGGCTTTCTGCAGCAGAGTCCAAGGTATTCAGCCCTCTATCTTCAAATCCCTCCTCAGTCCAGTGAATCCCATTATTCTAGAAAACACTGTGCTCTGAGCCTTGGGGACACTCCACTCTATTCCTCCACTAGGTCCCATTTCAGTTCTCCGCCCCATAAATTCTTGATCCCTGTTCTTCGGCTAAAATGGCCATATTCCTTTTTATTGCCCTAAAATTGCCTTAAATCAGTCCTCATTAGACTTTGGACCCTAAACATCAGTGAAGTCCCTACTGCATGGCCCTACATGTGATAGGCACATTCTTATTTGATGGATCATAGAATTTCCACAAAAGCTCTGAGAAGCAGGTTTTACTGCAGGCAAGTAGCAGATAAAGATAAAAGGCCTCGACTCATCTCATTTATGTAGCTTTGATCCTTATCATTTCTCCCTGATTTATGGCTCTTTGAATCTGTGGAGAGATGGTCCTTCACCAGTGTGACCTTGGGTAATTCCGTGGGTTTATGTGTCTTGTTTCCTCCACTGCAAAGCAGTGGCCTGGCACACAGCAGCATGCTGCAGGATGGAGGGCTAGTGACCTCCAGCATGTGACAGGCATTGAGTAAACGGCTGATTAGTTCAGCATAGGGATGACACTGGGTGACTGCTTTCCCAGCAAGTGCTAATGTTGCTAGATAACTTCATGCTGTTGAATGGAGAGGCAATTCCAGGGTCGCACAGGGTCACCCAGGGTCCTTGATGCCCTCATTCCCTCTTCCAACACAGAGCCTTGGGTACTACCGCTAAGAACAGAGTGTCTTGAGTTAAGGATTGCTATGTACCTGAACACAGTGTCCTGAGTAAGCGACATAGTCAGGGGTTGTCAATGGTGGCGATACAGTTGAGGGATAACCCTTTGAAATCTGAGAGTCCAGGATGCTTTTCCTAGATTGAACAGTCCGGGACACCAATCTGGCTGCCTAACCCTGTTTGCCTTTTTTTTTTTTCTTATACTACACACTGCTAGAAGGGCTATTGTCCACCCTGGGGCCAGGACACATCCTCGAGGCACACAGGGAAGCTCCTCTAGTAAGATGTGACCCTACCAAACATGTGCCACATTATTCCTATAATAACCACATGACATGGGAATCCTGGGTGCAGAGCTTATGTCTGGGATGAAAACAGAGATTCAGTGTGGGTGGAAGAGCACTTATACACACATGCTGCTATTGACCCAGGTCTGGTGGTCCTTGGCTGGAGGTAGTGCAGTTCAGTGAGTACATATTGATTGCTTTTCTCCATGTTCGAACAAAACATCTGCCAAAGCAACTTAAAGGAGAAGGGTTACTCCAGCTCATAGTTTAAGAAGGGATGTGGTCTATCTTGTGGTGGGAAGGCATGACAGCTGAAGCACACGGCAACTGGTTATATTGTGTCCACAGCCAGAAACAGAGAGATAGATGCTGGTGATCAGGTCGCTCTCTCTTTTTTTATGCAGTCAAGGACCCCAGCCCATGGGGTGATGCCACCCACATTCCAAATGGGTCTTTCCTCTTCAGTTTAACTGTTCTGAAAATACCCTCATAGAGATTCTCGGGAGTATGTTTCCATGGTGATTTGAATTCCAGGCAAACTGACAATTAAGATAAAGCATCCCATAGGCGTCTGCCCTGGCTCTAATGTTTCCAGCTGTGCAGCCTTGAGGTGTCTACTGAACTTCCCCACGCTTTGTCTCCCCATCAGGGACACAGATGCCAAGAGATCCTCCCACATATGGCTGCAGTGAGATGGAGACAGGTTCCTAATACGTGTGATTTCCTATGATGAATCTGTAGCCTGTGCTCCGTAAATGTCAGCCTTTACAGTTATTCCAGCCAACCACGTGGGTGAGCGGTCAGTGGGAACAAACCCCCACCACCCGATACCTGTGCCAGAAGAACAATGAGGCAGAACAAAGTCGTTTATCTCTGAGCCTGTCTGCATCAGTTCCAAGAGTTCTCAGGTCTTTTCTACATGGTTAGAAAATGGGGTCCTCTGGGACTCTAGTGTGGACGGTGCTCTGAGGAATTCAGTGAGTTTCTAGTCTCTGTCTGGACCATTGCCAAGCTGACTATGAGCTTTAAACAAAGCAGAGCCAGGTGACAATGGTAGAAGTCCTAAAGGCAATGTAGCACCCACTCTAGCCTTTTATGTCATGGCTGGTGTTCAGGATGTGGTCATGGCCATGACTCAAGCAACTGAAAGCTACACACACTGGCATAGTCACACAGGGACAGGAAAGGAATGCAGGGGTGATTTATGCTGCTATGACCCCTGCTGGCGTCAAGCATGGGGCTGGTCTGAGCTCTTATGTAGAGCCCTATGGCGGAAGAGTCCTCCCCTAACTTGAATACATTGCCCTGTTTGTGTGGTCCTGACTTCTTGCTGGCTGTTGCCTTGGGTCTATCATGGTGCCTAAGGACCACCTGTAGCATCTGGAAGACTGTAACAGTCCATACAGCTGTCACAGGCAGTCTCCACAGTGAGGGGCAGCAGGCGATCACATTCAATGTGGCATTACTACAGAGGCATCTGTCACCTTAGCTATATTAGATGACTAGAAGCTAGTCATACCTCCACACACTATTGGGGAGGGCAGAGAATAATAATTCAGGCAGCATGGGTACCCCTCAGAATTAGAAACATCTCCTAATGCCAAGCATGTTTCAGCTTCCAAGATAACCAAAAGGAGCTCTAGATGAAAACCTCATGCTAGACAGTCCCTGCACAGGCCCCTTCCTCATCCACATGTCCTGCAGGAGCACTCCAAGAGTGCTGTGAATGAGAATGAGCTGTGTCCTCCAAGGATGCCTATGGCTGGCATTGCCTGCCTTTCCTTTACCCCTTCTTGAAAGCACAGTTAAGTGGTGTGTCCCAACAATGAGGAGGAAAGCGTTGAATGATGAAAGACTAGGCAAATGTGCCCAGAAGCCCTCTGCTAATGGCCAGAAGTTGGAGAGCCTGGTGTCCTGGGTGGGGACCATTTCCCCACATGTGACATTATCTGATAGAGGGCTGTGAACTGTTCTTGCTGCTGGGACCAGCAGCTGCCTTTCCAATCACAGCCTCCTTGAAGAAGGGCTGGGTCTTGAGGCCATCATTAGTCTGTGATAATCACCAGCATCCACATCTCTGTGGCAGGTAGGCTTTTGTGTGCTCTGCATACACAATTACAATTTAATCCTCACAACAATGACTAAGAGGTTTAAATGTATTTCTGGGAGGCAGAGAGAGAGCAGAGGGAGTGAGATGTTGACCTAAAAACAGGAAGAAACTGTAGCCCAGGCCATGACTTGTGGTAACAAATGTCCTGGAATCCAAGGGATGCAAAAGGCCCATAGGAGTGGCAGAGCCTGATGGGTCAAGACAGAGGCAGGGTCATCACTGAGCTATACTTGGAACAACCTTCTTGGGGACAGTTCTCCAGGGGCCTGCCATCAGATCCCAGGTGTGCATACAATCTGGAGAGCTTGCAACAGAAGCCAAGCATCCTGCAGGCACACTGCAGCAAACATGATGGCCATGACTCAGGCAGGCACCCCATACAGCAGCCAAAGCTAGGCGGATCCCAGAGAGC
Source organism: Sigmodon hispidus (assembly GCA_004025045.1). Lineage (NCBI taxonomy): Eukaryota > Metazoa > Chordata > Mammalia > Rodentia > Cricetidae > Sigmodon > Sigmodon hispidus. The sequence continues at coordinate 74,599 of PVIH01006754.1, read as the reverse complement.
GGCACATTGGCAGGGGAGCACACGATCCTGACTTCATAGGGGTCTCACAGCATGCACCAGTCTTCACGACCTGCTGAATCAGCATGGTATCCAGCTGAGTCAATAGCCACTTTTGAGAAGCCCTAAGAGGGTGGGACATCCTATCATCCTTATCCTTGCATTTCCTGTGCAAATAGATTACCGGAACCCGAGGGACCAGCAGTTTGAAATAAGCAAATGCCTCAGAAATTCTCAAACCAGAGAAAGTCAGTTCCAGAGAAGCCACACAAAAACCCAGCAAACCTCTCAGTTCAGCACTGGGATTCTGGAACAGTGCAGCAGGGTAGGAGACAGGCTCAGAACACTTAAGAACACAGAGCTCAGAGATGCAGGAACGGTATTCTAAGCAAATAGATAAGGGACACTACGAGGCCTCCAGGTGTCAGAACCAAGTAAGGGCAGCAGGGGGTGGGAGAGGAGCGAGCCGACACAAAATGTGTACATTTTGTTGTTTCTAAATGGAAAGAAAGGAAGAGCCTGCAATGTGCCAGCCAGGTGGGAACTATCCAGACTCATAGCAAGAACGACTGTCACAAAGTTGCCCCACACCAGGACAGAAAACAGCAACAGCAATGCTAGGACTTCCAAGAGAGGGAAGAATTGTCTGCAAGGAAGTGAAACATTCCTGTGGCTGATTTCCCTACGCAGCTGCGCCTTGGTGAATTCCATTCACAGCCAATGTGTAGCAAAGACTCACCCAGGCCCCTGATCACAGTGGGAAAGTAAGTGAATAACAACCACTTTTTTCGGCAGTGACTTGAGAATGTTCCTCAGAAAAACATCATCTAAAGAGGAGAATATAGAAATGACTAGAAGAGTCATGGTGGAAAGTTTAGGGGAGAACATGGAGGGGGCCAGTTTTCCCATGGGAGTTGGGGACTCCTAGATAGAGGGGACCCCATGTCATGCATGCAACAATTGAGTTTTGGGAGAAAACATCTGGGCTGTGAGAGGCAAGGGGACAGATGGCACAAACGTGTCAGGAGTCCAACAAACCTTTGAAACACACAGAAGGGGTGGGGCATCCAAAAGCTTAGCTGGTGGAAACTCTTGCCTTGAAGCCTGACAACCCTCAGAACCCATAGACAGGCGGAAGGAGAGGACCGCTCCACAATGCTGTCTTCCTACTTCCACATGCAAACCATGGTGCATGTCCACCACACACAAGAACAAAAGAAAGAGGAGGAAGAGAGTAGAAGAGGAGGAGTTGGAGGAGGAGGAAGAGGAGGAGGAGGAGGAGAAAGACCATAGGCCCCAACAACAGGCCAGCAAGAGGAAGAAAACAGAGCCCTGGTGGGCTGGATTTGTCTGCAGTGACTCTGTTTGTGATGAGGTGGTGGCCATAGAGAAGGGAGCCCTTGTGTCTTATCTAAAAGACCTCCTCCATTCAGATCACATCTCTGCTACATCTTCTCATTGCTGTGACCCAACATCTGACAAGAAGCAACTTCACAGAGGAAGGTTTCGGTTGGGCTTTCAACATGAGGGCACGCACAGTCCACTAAGGTGGGAAAGGTAAGGTGCCTAGTCCAGCTTCTGCCTGTCGCTGTGTGTGGGTTCTTGTTCACATCTGAGTGCAGCAGGAAGGGGGAATACTGCATGTCGCCTGTTTCCTCCTTTTTCTTCTTATTAAATTCAAGATCGTCAATGGTGCCACTACATACAAGGTATACAATCTGCCCCCATTAATCATCTCTGGAAATGCCCTCACAGACACAGCAAAAATGCCTCATTAATTCTCTTCTGATTTTGTCTTAATTAGGATTTCTATCTTGCAATGAAACACCATGACCACAAAGCAAGTTGAGGGAGGAAAGGGTTTATTTGGCTCACACTTCCATATCATTGTTCATCACTGAAGGAAGTCAGGCAGGACAGGATCCTGGAGGCAGGAGTTGATGCAGAGGCTGCGGAGGGTTGCTGCTTACTGGCTTGTTTCCCCATGGCTTACTCAGCCTGATTGCTTTATAGAACCTAAGACTACCAGCCCAGGGATAGAACCACCCACAATGGGCTGGATCCTCTTCAATAAATCACTAATTAAGAAAATGACTTATAGCTGGATCTTATGGCAGCATTTTTCTCAACTGAGGTTCTCTCCTTTCAGATAACTCTAGTTTGTTGTCAAATTGACAAAAGACTAGCCAGCACAGGTATGTTGAGCCTCTTCACTTTGGGATGGTATATTGTTATTTAAGAATTTCATAATTGAGAACAACTGATGTGGGGGGGAAGCAAAAAAATGTCCCATAATGTTTTAAGTAAGCTTGTGATCACATGCTAGGCAGAATGTAAAACTACTGTCCATTCCACAAAGCACAGGCTGCAGACTGAACATGCCTGCTACGTGTTTTTTTTTTTAATTCAATTTTTATTTATGTGTATATGCTTGTCATGTATGTCACGTGTGTGCCTATGGGGGATGAAAGATGAAATCAAATCTCCCTAGGTCTGGAATTACAGACAGGTATGAGCTTCAGGGTATAGGAGTTGAACCCATGACCTCTGGAAGAGCAGCAAACACTCTAAACCTTTGAGCCATTTCTTAGTCCAACCAAGTTGAAACGGGAAATCAGCTACCACTGTTTTCCCCTTCCAAGAAAATCCCAGAAGCAGAGCTTTGCATGGAGTACCTGGTCTGGTGGCAGAAGCAAATGTGAATACTAAAACCTGGAGGATGAAGAAGGGGCTGTGGGTACCAGTGAGCAGAAGCAGGGAGCAGAACAGTGTGGAGGACAAGGATGCTGGATAGTGGATGGCAAAGGAAAGGGGGCTTAAGATGCAGATATACCAGGTAAGAGTACCAGGCAGCCCAATGGTAGTACCCAGAACTTGGGGTGCAAAGAAGGAAAAGAGTAAGTTGAATCTCACCCTCACATTTTATTGGTTGAATTAAAAATACACTGTGCCTTGGTTTTAGTAAGGGCAGTGGAAAACTACCCAAGGCCCACAGATTAAAAAATAGGGTTGTCTATTGTTTCATCAGTAAAGGGTCAGCAGATATAACTGCAGGACACACTTGCTCTAGAGTCTAGATATAGCACTGGCATAAACCAGGTCCAGTAAAGAGTTTTAATGACACTGTTTGATGAAGTTAACAAGTGACAGGTAAAGTCAGTTCATGATAATGAGTGAGAACACCTGAGTTTGCTGCTCAGGAAACAGCTGGATGGCATCCCTTAGAGCTGGCACCAGTTGTGACAACCAGTTATACCTGAGCCAGAGAAGGGGCTCAAGTCACTGTGGGACCTGTCAGGGAGAACATACGTGACTCTCTAGGATCTAAGATCCTTCTCTCCTGTGTTTCTGCTATCTGCTGGGCTTGTAGGTCCTTCCCAAGTCTATTACACTAGGGAATGCTGTGCCTTTGTCACAACCCGCAAACAAGACCACTGCAGGTCAGTATCTGGTGTAAGCACAAAGAGATTTATTCATTAGAAGCCCAGCACTCCAATGCAGCAGGTGGAGAAAATTGGCCCAAACCCTCACAGTGAAGGGTTTTTAAAAGAAAAATCAGGGGAGTTTAGGTTAGGTCTAAGGGATTTCCTTTAGTGGTTGCAAGGATACTTGGAACCCCCAAGATATTGTTTATTAAAATATTTTATGCGTTGGTATGTCTGAGTGGGGTCACCCTGATCAGGGCCCTGAGGTGTTTTGAACCATTTGTAGTTGTTTTTGAAATCTTATGGAACCAAGTAGAGCTAAGTTAAGCCCTTGGCCAAATCCTGTTTAAAATGGAGTTTGTCCTGTTCTCTCATCTCAGGAACAGAGGCAGCAAGAGGACTTTCGAAGGCACTGGAGCCATGTTCTAGTTTATCCTTCCTGAGATACTCCTACAGAAACACTCGGCAGCATGCCTCACTAACACCGTAATGTGCAATCAAGTTGGCTATCCTAATTAACCATTTCAGACGTCAAGGGTGCTCAGTTAGGGTCCTTCTTGCTAGTCGGACTCAGTGGAACTTGAGGGAGTTGAGAGGAAGCCAGGTGAAAGTTGTGGAATGGACTAAAGCTTGCCCTGGCTCTGTCATCATACACCGAAGGTGTGTCTCAGGAAGAAGGGTAACTGGGATAAGCTCTTATTAGTGTGTGCAGTACACACACACACACACACACACACACACACACACACACACACACACACACACACACACACAAACACACACGAGAGAGAGAGAGAGAGAGAGAGAGAGAGAGAGAGAGAGAGAGAGAGAAGAGCACAGGTTGGGCAGGGTTTCCCACAGAGTTGTAGGGCTGCTGTAATTCTGGTGCCATATTTTGTTCTGTTCCCTATGAATGAACATGGATCTTAGAACCAAACATAGGGGAAAACGAAAAGACTTTATTTAGGGAAAGGAAATCCCATTGTGTCTCTGTCCAGTCCCGGGCTAACCTTCCCTGAATTACCATCAATTCTACTCTACAGACACAGAAGGGGAGGCATCCACAGATCCAACCAGCCCTGGCTGGAAATCCCCACATCTGTGCCATGGTGCTCTGGAGGACACCCGGTGACTTGAAAAACAAACAACAAAGCTTGTGATGTAACTAAAAAAAAAGAGGAGTGTCAGCGTGACCCTCCAGTCTGAGTGTGTGCTATATGGGGTGTCTGGTAGAACTGCTCCCCAAATTCTTCCCTTGAAGATCTTGACCCCTTCTAACACCCCGGAGTGGGGATGGATTTGGAAATGGGGCCTTTCAAAGGATGAAGGGTCAAATAAGGTCACCAGAGCAAGGCCTGTTCCAGTCTGACTCTGTCCTCTAAAGAGAATCTGTCTGTGTTTCATGTTGAGACACAGAAAGGTGGCAGCCACCTACAGGTCTCAAGGAGCAGTCTTGGGGCAGCCAACCCTTGACCTTGACTTCCCTAATGAGAGGCAATATATTTCTGTTGTTTAACTTTAACCTGTGAGCCTGTGACCCGAGAGAGAGAGAGAGAGAGAGAGAGAGAGAGAGAGAGAGAGAGAGAGAGAGAGAGAGCTGTTCCAAGAAGGCTCCGGGGTGGAGAAGGAACGATCTAGGGAACTGGAGAAGGGCGTGGGAGGCAACTGCATTTTAATGAATGTGTGTTCTCATCTTCTGTGTTGTCTTTGGGATTTTTTATCTTGGAAATAAAATTTAAAACACATGTGGGAGGTTTAATGAATTGGAAATATCTGCCTCATGGCTGTTCCAGGGGGTGGGGGGAACAGCTATACTAAAATTAGAAGGGAAAGTGTTTGTACTATTTGGGAAGCATTATAAAGCTAGATGCTAAACTCAGTTCCCCCAAGGTTAATGGGCTTGGGAATGGATCAGCCACTTTGATCCAGTACAGACCTATCATGGCAGCTGTTATGCAGTCCTAGTTGGGATGCACAGGGTCAAACTCCCCAAGACTCACACAGGCAGAAGATGTGACAATATTGATGTTTGGATTTCCCTGTCCAAATGCTACCCAGACACGATGCTGGGGAATATTTCATTATGTGTTTAGACAGAGGGCTAATGAGAAAAGACATAATCTTGAAAAGAAAAACCTGCAAGGCGCAGACACAGGACAGAAAGTACACAAGAGAATTCATACAAGTGGTCAGTGCCTAGGTGAAGACTTGCTTACAGACATTCATTGTGGGAGAGCTGCAAATGTGGGCAGGAACAGATTCATTCTCAACATTACCAAACATGGTAATAGCTGTGGCTCATTGCAACATATGGTGTCCATGTGACAGGCGGCCACCTGTAACCAGGTAGAAGGGGGCAGGTGATGACATGACAAGATTGTCCTGGAAAGATGGCCAGGTCTGTGTGTAGAAATGTGGATGCTGAAATTTAAGAGACATAAACCCATTTCACATTTGCTCATCTGATATCACATACCTCTCTTATGCCATGAACTGCCTGAGCCTGTGTGATGAAGTGACAAGTAGAAGTCAGTGTCATCTTTTGCAGAGTCTGGGGGGGAGGGAGACGACTCAGCTATCTCTGGGTGCATATAGAGATACTCTGTCTAGGAAGCATGAGAGTGAAGGTGGATCCCTTTAAAGAGGAACCTACAGCAGGGTTGGGTGTATCTGAGTGAGAATAAACTGACCCTTGGGGAAGTAGATGGAGGAAAGCTGAGGTATGGCCAGGGACACCATGAGACTCTTAACCCACCCAAGGACCAGTCTTTCTCCTCTGTACCCTAAGAGGCCTCTGCAGAAATGAAGCCTGTGCATAGGTTGGACAAGAAAGAGGCTGTTGGAAGCAGGGGCAGACAGTGTGGGCTTCCAGCAAAGACCCAGAGGAGGAGGCAGGAAAAGCCACTGCTGAGGGGTAGTGTAGGGAGCAACTGTGCATAGATGTGGTGTCCTCAACCATGACCTCCAGAGGCTGAGACGATCAACATCAGCATATGCTTTTGATATGAACGAGAGGGGAAAAAAGAGCAAGGAAAGGGGGGAACACACCCCCAAAGTGCCAGTGTTTGTCTCTGTAATTACAGACAATCTTCTCCCTTCATTGTTTGTTTCCCAAGTTCTGTATTGAGCAAATATTGATCGTGTAATCTAAAGAAATGCATTATGGAGAAGACAGAAGAAGCTCACAAAGCCTCCCCTTTTCTGTCTCACTGGATCCAATCAGCTGGCCACCTAGGTCTCCTGCAGATAGGCGGCTCTGCCCCAGCTGTCCAGCAGCTGTGAAAGCCCTGCAGGACTTCCCGCAAAGCCTGCTGGTCTGAGCTGACTGCCCACCCTTACTTCCTGTGATGTGTCAGGGAGTGTACCCTAATAAAGGGTAGCCCAGCCTGACAGGCTATAACCCAGCCAAGCAGTGTGGCATCTGAGCAGTGTGCAAACACTCACACACACACACACACACACACACACACACATAAGAAAGAGAGAGAGAATTGTGCATCATCACATGGCCTTACAATGCATACTCGACTATACACACAGACATACAGGCACGCACACACACACAAGAAAGAGAGAGAGAATTGTGCATCATCACATGGCCTTACAATGCATACTTGACTATACACACAGACATACAGACACACACACAGAATTATACATTATCACATACTCAACTATGCACACAGACACAGAGAGAAAGAGAAGAGAGAATTATGCATCATCACATAGTCTTGCCTTGCAATGCATACTCTACTACAAACAAACAAACACATACACACACACATACACACACACACACACACACACACACACACACACTCAGCCTTGTATGCCTAGCCTCATGCACACCAGTTGTAGAGATGGGCAGTGAGACACGTAGATATGGTGAGGATGAGCAAGCTCCTAGCCCTTCTGAACCACTCAGACACTGGGGTGACTCAAAGTTGCTGTCTCTCAGCAGTGGGGTACACTGCACTTGTTTCTCAGGCTGTGGTATTCAGGTGTCAGGGAGGGCTCAGGTGTCCTGGACCATAACATAGACAGACATCAAGGACCTGTAGTATAGTATTCACAGCTGAAGCAGGTGCTGAGGTGAGACATACCTCATGGCATGACCAGTGTTCTGGAACACATAGGCCCTTCCTGACGAGCACCAAGGCAGTTAGAATGCTCACTAGAGAAGCCATTAGCTCCAGACCCCTGCGGGATATGGATGTTAGAAGGAGAGAAAGGTAAGAAGCGGTCTCTTAAGGGCTCGCCAACTCAGGTCAGTACAAGGCAAGCTGTTTAGAGCTGCAGCACCTGCAGCCATCCTGGAGCCTGGCTATGGAAAAGCATGACAGTCTCCACCTCAAAGAATCTACAGGAGTTGTAGAGCTTCTGTCTCCTTATGCCAGCTGTGTGAACTTGGGCAAGTTCCTTAACCTCTCTGTGCTGGACTTGTTGAGAATTAAGTTGACCATCACTTTGGCGATCAAAATAGCCTTTGGCATACCTAAGTGGCTTTCTGGAGGAGTCCAAAGGGTCCTGACCAGCCCCCAGATGTCCCTCAGTAGCCCACAGAGGAATGGAAGAGCCTTGGAGTCAGTCAGTGAGACACAAGGGGATTCTTGAAAATGTTGTCAGAGAGGTAGGGAAATGCAAGCCACTCCTGAGGTTGAGAGTGGGAAGTGATACACACTTTTGGCTCCTGGTTGTTGTGTGAGAAAACCCAGTCAAGGTCAAGGACAGATGCCTGTGATCTGGTCTTAACTTCCTAAGAGAGCATGGGACTGGGAGGAGCACTATGGCTGTTTCCAGATAATAAATTTCTCCTGGATTGACTTGGGTGAGACTATACTGAGTATTTTTACTCCAGCGTCACAGTGGACCTTCAAAGAGTGCTCAAGGGTGCACATCTAGCCTGATCCCATTTTCTCTATGACTAAGAATAAATAGTATTGGTTGTAAGTCTCACAAGGAAGCTTCAGGAATGTTGCCACCTTATAGGAATTTGAGGCCATCAGTAGGATTGACAAATAGGGCTGGAGATGAGAGGAGAGTCAGGGAGCATACAAGACTCCCTGAGAACAGGAGCTGCTACCCTATCAGAGCCACACTCTGGGGAAGCACAGGTAGGACTGGATATGTGCCCCTTGGAGCTGCTTTTAGTTCTGTCCTCCTGACACAGATCTCTGCATACAAAAGGCAGGGATAAGTAGCCTAGGTGGCATTGCAGCAGGTGTGGGAACATCCACATCAGAAGGTGGTGACCAACAATGACAAAAATGGCAATGGTTACAGATGCCTGGAATAGAAAGGTGAGGGTGATGAATTCTATCCTGGTTGAGTTCTGAAGTTACACTGGGAAATGGGGGAATTGAAAGCTGAAGTGAGGTCAGAAAGCAATGACTGAAGACCTGGATGATTTCCATACTGTTCAGAAGTTTGGGGGCCCAGGTAGAAAGCCTTGTGGACAGGTACAAGCAGGGGAGGAGGAAATGGCTTAATAAATGTCCTGGGGGAAGGAGTTGACCTAGGGTGGCCTGCATAAGTAATGGGGAGATCAGGAGCTATGGAAAAGAACAGGAAAGAGCAGTGAGTCAGCTGCTGTTGTAGAAGAAGAGACCACGCAGATCAAGAACTGCATTGGGTCAACATGCAAACAACAGCAACAACAAACAGCTGAAAGCCATGGGTGCAGCCACATGTCTACCCTAGAGAAACCCCAAAAGAGCCACACACAGATGCGCCGTGAGTAGCCTTTTGCTTAACAACATCACTGTTAGTGAGTAGGAGAATGTGCCACTTAGGAACAATAGTTCTGTCAAAGGTCATGTCAGGAGGACAGAAAAGAGGGTCATCACCACGGGACATGTCCCTGTAAGCCCAAAAGGGTTGTCTGTGGGGGTTCAGAAGAGGATAAATCCACAGAGGAGGTAGGTTTGCTTAAAGATAAGCTCAGGCAATATTTAACAGCAAGTGAGACAATAAAACATGTAATTAGCAGATATGTGACACTGGCTGCCAGGATGACAATAGAAGGCGCCAAACCCAATGGAGATTAGGAGATTAGTTGTCAGCTTGTAAGGAAGCTAGTTAGAGGCAGGTGGGTTATGGAGGAGGAAATGGGGGGGGGCGCTGATGGGAGTGAGGTTCTGGGGTTGGAAGGAAGGAGTGTAAATCCCGTGCTCTGCTTGTGGCCACATGCATACGGCTCTGTGTGCTTGTATTCTTATCATGCTATGGGGCTTCTGATGTCAGGGACCTCATGGGCAGGCTGTGAAGACCCAGTGAAGTGGAGACTGGTGAGTACTCAGAAGACTGTCTGGTCTAAGAGCTCAGTGGATGCTATTTTCTTTTTATAGCTCATTGATTTTAACACCACCATCTTTCTTTTTTTTTTTTTAAATTTATTCTTCATATCTTTCACGTCAATACATCTCCATTCCATTAATTTCCCCATTCCTTTATATCTCCCCTCTGCCATTGCAACCTCCCCTGTAAAATAAAATTTAAGGGGAAAGAAAAAAAATAAGAAAAGAGAAAAAAAAACAAAAAGGAACAATCAATCTCCTAGTGGAGGCTGTAGTGTGATAGAGTGAGTCACATAGTAAACTCGTTACCCATATATATCTTTACTTGCAAGTGTTGATTGCACTGAGTCATTGGTCTGGTTTGAGGTCTCTGGTTTCTATTACACTACCAAAGCTGGCCTTCATTGGAACTCCTCTTGGTTATTCTGATGTTTCCCAGTGTCGTTTAGATCCTGCAGCTTTGGGCCTGCAAGACCGGTCCCTTCATGTGCTCCAGTAGATCACAGATGAAGTGGATGCTGGGGTGGGCCAAGTAGTAACCCTGGTTCTGGCCCTGGGTAGTTGCAGGGTTGATCAGCCCACCAGCTCTCTCTTGTCCTCACCACCAGGGTGAGCTCTCTTGTGTTGTCCTGGAGAGTTCACCCTTTGCAACAATGAGCAAGGAGTGAGGCCAGTTCTTTGCTTTCATATCCTTGGGGTCAGACCTTCCACACCTACACCCTCAGGGCCAGCTCTACTGTGTTTCTCAGGCATAGTGCAGGGGCCACTCTCCTAAGTGATAAGGGGCAGGGACAGTTCTCACTCTCTTATGACCTCAGGGATAGCTCTCCCACCTTCCTTAGGCATTGATGGGGGGCATCTCTCATGATAGATGAGTAATGGGGACAAGTCTTCCATGCTCACAACTTTGGGGTAGCTCACCCACATCTCCACCAATGGGATTGGCTCTATTGTGCTGCCCAGGTGAGGTAGTGTTGCAGTTAGTGGTAGGCAGGAACAGTCCACCCACTCATAGGGCATCAGGGCCAGCTCTTCCACCTGCACCACCATCAGTTTTACGGGTACCAGCATCAACACTATCACTGTTAACATAAACACCATCACTACCACCATCCCCATCCCCCTGTCAGTACCATAACTACCATCACCATCCCTGGAACATCATCACCATCAACAGTACTAATACCCCTGCCATGTTCATAATTGTCCTCATCCCTCTCAATACTATCAAAGTACCCATCACACTATTGAGGCCATAATTATCCTATCAGCACCACCATCATCGCTATTATCATCACGATAAGCATCACTGTCATGATCACTATCACCAACCGCATAACCATCATCATCACCAACTTCATCATCACTATCTCTATCAATAACACCAACAGTATCACCCTCACTATCTCAACCACTAATTCTGTTGACATGACCATGGTGTCATACTATCATCAAAATCATTGCTTTCATCATAGCTATCATTGTCCCTACATAATGTCATTATCGTCACCAAGTTGGCATAGATGTTGACTACACATCTTTGCCAACCCAATCATTATGTTTATCTGTGTCTTTACTGTTAACAGCAATGTTATTAGCAACACTGCTATCCCCAGACAAGGAATGAGGGGTCCCTCAAGTCTTCTAGGAACATCTGGACAGAGTCTCACTACACTCAGATTGTCCCAAGAAAAGGAAAGAGGGGCCCCACATGACTTGTCCAGTGTTATAGACCATTAGTGTGGCATTAGTTGTGGACACCCAATGTGGGTCTCAGCCACTGCATCTGCCACGGCCACTTACTACATGCTAATATTAGCATTTTTCTCCCCAATAAGTGAAGGGGGAAGGAGACAAATGCTCTACAGAGCACTGTATTCCCTAGGCAATCCCCAAGCTCTGTCCTCATGAGATCACAGGGCTTTTGAGAGGAAGGGAGGGTAAGATCCCAGCCGGGGATAGGGTTAGATCAGGATTGGGGTAGAGAGATAAAAGAGTGAGTTAGAGAGAGGGTATGGAGTCAAGGTGGGGCCAAGTCATCCTCTGACCTCACTAGCTGGGTGGTCTTGGGAAAGTTCCTAGCCTTTCTGTGCCTCCAGAGCCAGTATAGAACAAGACAGACTTCAGTATATGCTGCTGGCCTCTGCACCCCTTTTTTCTGAAGGAAGCGGTAAGAGCCTAGAGTCTATCCTCACCAACACTCTGGGCAAATTGAGCTCTGATGATCCAGTATCTTCCTAGAAAGCCACTAGGGCTCTGGGGTAGGACAGCCCTGAAATGCACCTCACCCCTGCATCTGCGCCAGGCTCACCACATCAGGGTGCAATTGGATATTCATCTTTGTTCGTATCAGGAGCTCATGAGGGGCCATTATGTGTAGGAGGAGGAAGCTTTTCTAGTGATCAGCAGGGAGAGGGGCCGGGAGCCCTGGGTGAGAATCAATTTGCGCCGGGAAGGGCTGGCCATCTATCTCCCTTTGCCGGTAATTTAGGCCTCTGAACAGACAGAGCAGATAGCAGCGGCTGCTTCGGTGACTTGCTTGCGCTGAGGCTGAGGAATGGCCATATCTCTATGATGCTGTGGAGGGGGAGGGGAAGACTCATGTTTCCACTCCAAATGGACTCTGATGAGGTGATAGTCACAAGTCCCCAATGTGACCTTCTTAAGGTCACTTCCCTGTGGTGACCTCTAGGCAACCCTTGGCTTATGGGATTAGTATTATGCAGCAGCCACAGGGCAGTGTGGGTAGTCCTACTGCCTACACAGTCTATGCAAGATGCCCCCAAGCCACTCATCATCCTTAGTATCCTCTGTGAGCCCCCAAACTACATCCCCAGAAGTCAGACCCAGAAAGGGCTCAGATGAACCCCAAAGGCACTGGAACAGTTAACTGCTATCCAGACCCCTATTAGGATCCCCAACTTCTCATTAGATTCCTCGATCCTTCTGAGTCCCCAGACCACACTGTGTCTTCTCCTGTCACTGTGTCCCCATCTCACACTAGAAAGCCCAGCTTGTATTCATCTCATCATATCTGATACATCCCACACCTGGGTAGGCATTGGCGTAAGAGCTGAAGGGTCTGGGTGGCTCAATGACTCACCAGGGCCCCTGGAGTTTCAAAATGGAGTAAGGGAGTCCTCTGAGAGCTCTGGCCTAATTTGGACAACAGAAATGAACAAATAAGTAAAAACCAAGATGGGGAGAGAAGGATGGAGTAAAGAGCAAGAAACCCACACACTTTGGGACCAATGAGGGGCTTTAGGCAGTCTGCAAAGGCTCCTAGGGGGTACATCACCACCAAAGTCATCCTCACAAAGCCAGATTTCCTGTTCTGCTCTAGCTGAAGGAGCAGTCATGTGTCTTGTGTGCTGAGTCACACAGCCCTATTCACCTTGACCCACACTCAGTACCAGGGACAGAACTTGATTTTTAACACACATCCACAGCCAATTTAAAAAATATTAGCCAGCTAAAGTGTCTTTCCCAGACGAGGAAAAAAAACTCCAGGAAAAAAATTTCCATGTCTTGCAAAGAATGCAAATGACTTGCCTAGTGTTCCTTAAGAGTCTCATGCATGCCTTGCCATAGGCAGGAGCTCCAAGCCCTGGGCTGATAGTTGAACAGGAGCTTGGAGGACCCAGGGGTTTCTCTCCTTCCACTCCCTGCACTCCACTGGAGACCTCGAGAGAGAAAGATTCGCCAAGATCACATTGCCTCCTTTATCCCAGAAAAAGACACCAACCATCAGATGGCCTTAGGGAAACAGAGGACCCTGGACACAAAGGACTTGGAAGAACAGAAGACCCTGGAGACAAGAGGACTCAAGGCACAGAGGACCTTAGGACACAGTAAACGCAAAGGAGACTCCTGACCCAGGTGCCTCAGTATCCCTGGAGGTGGATACTATCAAGAAGAGATGATGGCATGGCTAACCTCAGGCATAGATGAAAGGTTGGGAGCAAGTATGACATTCCCTTATTTAGGATCATATCAGTATTGGCTGGGGTCTTACTCTGTAATCCTGCCTGCAGAGGCTTTGGGCCGATCTTCTTCCAGGATTGCACTGAGTAGAGGGGACATGTCCCCTTCCTCTGTGCTGGATTCTGAAGCCCTTCCATCTTCTTAGAAGTTTGGGTCCATTAGGAGGATTTAGTGGACTCTTCTGGGCTGAGACACAATCCACAGGCTGCAGGTGACAAGGGACAATGGCTGGTGAGGTGTAGAGTAACCTCAAGGAAGCATAGAGACCTTGCAGAGCTGTATGCTTGTGAGTGTGCACTGCAGCCCTGGAGCAGTATCACTCTGCTCACCTTGGAGAATTATGCTGGGAGGCTCTTCAGAGGCCAGGCAGCCAAGTAGACAGTGATGAGCTTTAAACCAAGGTGCAGCGTGGCCAGAGGCTGGGGGGATTCAGATATGGTTTCAGAACATTCTGTCCATGGTTTCTTGACCCCATGAGCTTGGGAAGAACATCACAGTGGTGGGACACTGTTCACTTCGTGGCTTACTGGAATCAGAGAGAGCAGAGCAGCTCACACCCCAGAGGACAGGAAGTACTTGAGGGCATTAGCAGGGAGTGGTCATCAAGAGATTTGACTCGCAAGGATATGTTTGTGCTTCCTCTCACCAGCTCATGTATCACAGCATCATGACCCAACCTCTCTGAAATCACCCTCACAGATACCCCAGAGCTATATCTCACTAATTTCCTATGGGTGTCAATCAAGTCATGTTGACAGCCAAGATTAGCCACCACATGTTGTACATGGTCAGACAGTGCATTAGCTTGGTTGGACCTGGTCAGACAGGAGCATTATCATGGGAAGAAGAGTCATGAGACACAGGAAAACTGATGCTTTTGCTTGCTTAGTAAATGTTTTACTTCAGAGTAATTTGGGGTCCACAGACACTGGTCGGGTCTTCCCCACACACACCTGGCACATGACTACGTTTGTCACATTTTGAAGGCTCATCGTAAATTCCCAGTGTTGAGGCACACTTAATGATGCCAGTTAGTATTCTGCCCAGGTCCCTCAGTCTTTCCTGCTATCCTTTTCAGTACCAAGACCCACTGTGGTCTTGTAGTGGTCATGTCATATAGTCTCCTCATTTCTATGTCAAGTGCTCCCCACATTTCAGGTGTCCGGCACCTCTCTGAGACAGTTCTTCTTTATTGAACTTACTTACTGACTCTGCTGCCTCCAAACTCCGCCCCCAGTTTTGTTTCTGTATTGTCCTTTCTGTTACAGCTGACCCCCAAAGTGAACCTGAGTTGAAATATTTCAAGTTTACAAAGAGCAAAGTAAGACACACACAGTCAACGAGTCAACACAAGTATCACATTTTTATACTTTTCACCAACCTACCCCGTCCCTGCTGCCACTGCCCTTTGCTCATGGCCTGTACCCTTCATCTGCTCATGTTCCCCGAGGCATCTGCAGATATCATCACAATCGTCCCTGCTCACAGTCACGTGATCTCATCCTGCAGATAGAAACTAGTATGGTTGACCTGGAGGCATTGACCCTCACCAAAGTAGCATCATGCTGTATTCTCCAGTGTGCTTCTGCTTTCTACTGTTTGGAGATTTCCCTGCACTGTATCCTTTATCCAGTCTCATCATAGTGCCTAACAGAAGAGCAGGGGTATCCCTAAGCTCAGTCGCCCACTGCCAGTGTTAGCTACGCCACCTCACACTCCAGAGACAACAGACAACATTGGACACAAACGTGAGTTTCTCTTTAGGTAGAAGATTCTGAGCTGTGCTGGTTGACCATGACTCAGAATTGGCCATTGCTCTTGTCTGTGCATCATGGCTGCTAAACCGTGTTGCTGTATACCTTCAACATGCTGCCTGCACAGAGCGGCTCCCTTACACCTACGGCATTTCTGTTTGTTTGTATGTGTGAAGTTGCTCACAGTATCTCCCCCTTAGCATTCTGGAATGCTTATTTATATGTTCTTATTTTCCTTTCTTTACTCTGCTTGTCAGGGGTCAGTCCATCTTGCCATCCTTCACCATAAAAAGCTACACACAAAACCCAAATCAAGACTAATGCATGACGTGTGCTCTATTTTTGAGTGTCTGCTCCCATCCTTTATTATTCTCTCTTTTTTGTCCATTCCAATGATTTATGTTGTTTTGTGATTGTTCTTTTTTTTTTGGCCCCTTGAACTAAGAAATTAACCATTTTTATGATGTTCAATTGCCTGCTAAATGCATCAGAAGCTATGATTTGGCAGCGAGCATTGGGGTGCTTTCCTCCTTGGCTTCCCGATGGCTTTTAAATCTCCACTCATGCGTGTGCGCGTGTGCGTGTGCGTGTGTGTGTGTGTGTGTGTGTGTGTGTGTGTGTGTTAAAGAACCATGATAGTTTCATCAGATTTTGGAAGTTTATAGCCGTTTCTTCAGATACTTAATTCCATTTGATATTATTGTGCGTGTCCCCAGGGCTGTGTTCGTTTTTCTTTAGTCTTTTCCCTCTGTTCTCCAGATTGGATAATTTCTATTGATCTGTCCTCAAGTTCACTTACTCTTCTGCCAGCCCCAATCTCCAACAAGCTCTTTCAGTGAATTCTTCATTCCAACTGTTGTATCTTTCATCAGAAGATATCCGATGTGTTTACTGCACGGCCCTTCACAGAGCCAAGATATAGAATCCACAGAGGCAGATGAATGGAGTCGGAAAATGTGTACTAGACACACAACGGAATATTACCCAGCCATAGAAAAGAACAAAACCCCATCATCTGTAGCAAAGTGGATGGGCCTGGAGGGCACTGTGAGTGAAATCTATCAGGCACACAAGAACAGTGCCTTCTCTCCCTCCCGTTCCCTCTCTAGTTTACTCTCTCCCTCAGAAGCTTAAAAGCTTGCTTCACTTCAGAGGGAAGGAGGAGGGGTGCAGGGTAAGAAGATAGACAGTGGTACCCAGATTTAGAAGGAAGGAGGAGAGGGTTCTAGCTTAATAGCTGTGGTTAAAGGTAACCTACCGTAAACCTCAGAATAGGTGGGGGAGACAACTTTGGGTGATCCCCAAGTAAAGAACAGAGGGATGGAGATGATGATCATCATATGATCACCCCACCTGCATACTTCCATCAGAGCAGCATCTGTGTTCCCAAACACATACAGTTATGACACTGACATGTTGTAATCTATGTAGGCTAATGGGGCACCTTCAGACACAGACAAACTCATCAACATGAAGAGAAAATCCCTGCTCTGTCTCTCCTCACAATATTCACTTCCCTGCAGAGATTGTATTTCTGGTCACTCCTAAGATCTATTTTTTTTTTTTACTTATTGAAAATATCTTCCCTAAGGAACTCGTGACCACCAATGAGACCCCTTATTTGCAGACAGAAGGCCATGTCTGTTTTGCATCACATTGATACTTTTCTTTTTCTAGAGTGGGAATCTCATTTGGGGGACTCCTGGTTCTATGGGGTGACTTTTGGTTGATCTCCAGGCTGGAATAGTGGGCTCTGGATTCTTTTTCTCTCTGATGCTTTCTGCTCCTCTGTGGCTGGCAGTGAGTTCCAGGTTGGTCACCTGGACCCCTGCTGCCTGGTGTCTGTGATTTGGAAGAGCATTTGACCATCTCACTGGTCCTTCCATCCTAGAGTGCATGGCTGTTGTCTGCCACTTGGGGCTCTCATCTGGAGCCTGGTGTCCACTTTTCTACCCAGAGTGAGCCTACTCTGAACTGGCCTTTACCTGAGCTGCAGCATTTGGTAACACCTGTCTTCAGAGTGCCAAAGACCAGCATCCACCTCAGCTTAGAGAGGGTCACAGTGCTCTCTGCCCAGAGCCAGTTCTCAATGCCTGCTTGGAAAACCCTCCCCACTAGGGACTGTTGAGTGCTCATGGATCCCCTTCCCATGCTAGATTTTCTGTCCATCGCTCATTGTGGGAAAGTCTGTCTTTCTCTGCTTGTACCAGTTTGAGGCTGCTTGTTGTAAATGGTTCTGGCTCAGACTTTCCGGGCCTGGACCAAAGGTTTAGTCTCACTCTTGGCTCTGCTTTGCCTCAAATAATCACACACAGGTTTATATTATCTTTATGCTGATTGACCTAAGGCCCAGGCATATAATTTGCTAGCACTTGCTCTCAATCTAACCCATCTTGTTCAGCTGTGTGGCTCAGTACCTTTTCTCAGAGCAGCATTTCAGCTTCTTTCCTCTGTGTCTGCTGCCGTCTCCTCGCGGGTCTGTGAGGGCTCTCTCTGGCATCTGTCTCTGTTCCTCCTGTACTCAGAGTTTTCTTAGCCTGGTAGCCCCACCCACACTTCCTGTCTGCCTTTTGGCCGATCAGCTTTTATTAAACCCATAGGTGGGACAAATATTTACATTACCAGCACAATCCCACTACAGCTGCTGACGAGTGTAGTCGCTCAGCACCTCTTGCTCCTTTTTGTTAGACACATGAGACCTCTGAGATCCAGCATGTGCCAGATAAAATGTAAGAGCTTAAGAGTCTAACTCTACAAGGTGTGATTGTTGCAGCCAGAATTCTTAGCACCTAAACTGCTCCCACACTATTTAGCATGGCCCCTCCCACCCAGAAGCACCTGCTTTTCCAGTTCTGACGTCATACCTTGGTCAGTTACCACCTCAGTGAATGGAGTCACACAAAAGGGTCCCTTTGAGTCTGGTCTTTCCTTTCAACTCATTTCGGGGATTCATTATTGTCAAAGATACCCGGTTTATTTCTCTTTAGAGTCAAGCCATTGTTTGACTACAATGTACTTCTGTTTACCGATCCTCAGGGTAATGAGCATGATACAGCAATGTCAGATCATATCGCAATAATTGGGCAAAGTGGGAGAGGTTAGAGATGAACTAAATGGAAGAGTTACAGTATTCCAAGGTCATGCCAAGCACAGTAACAGGTAGGGTGGGGTGAGGCTCACAGTGCAGATTCAGGGTATGCTTGCAATAGTGCAAACTTGAGCACCATGGAGCTGGGATGTAGCTCAGTTGGTAGAGTATTAGATTAGCAACTAGGGTTTCATCCCTAGCATCACATAAACTGAATGTGGTGGCATGTGCTTGCAATCCCAGCATTTGGGGAAGTGAGGAGAAAAGAACAGACATTCAAAGTCATCTTTGCATACATAGTTTAAGGCCAACCTGTCCCTAAATACGTAAGAGCTGTATTATCCTCGTGATCTGTACTTCACAGTCAGCAGCAGAGGTCTGATATCATGCGGTTGTACCCCTTGCCTCCTAGGACAAGTTTGCTGAGTGTGTACACATGGGTACTTGCAGGACAGGAGAAACAGAAAGAAAGAGAGACTGCCTGGCTCCTACTTACCCAGCAAGCATGATGCTGAGGGCGTGGATCAATAAAACTCCTGTCACTTCTGCTTGGGGCTGTGCAGGAGCCGAGAAATTGATTTCGTGAGCAGACACCTCACTCGGGCAGGAGAGAGGCATCTTCTCTGGCAGGGAGGAAATGGGCTTTGCATTGGATTTTGCCTGGAGGCGTCCTGCACACTGTCATCCCTGGGCTTCAGTGAGCCTATGGAGGGAGGGAGGGGCCTCCCGGCAGGCCCATCTTCCAACTTTGTATGGTGTGCTGGGCCAGCTTCAATGAGTCTATGGAGGGAGGGGGAACCTCCCAGCAGGTCTATCTTCCAGCCCTGTATGGTGTGCTAGGCTGCCAGTAAGTATGAGATAAAGGATGTAGGCTCTTTCTGTCAAACCACACTGCTCTCTGATTATCATTTTCAAGTGTGCCCCGACCTGTCCAGAGCCTAATGTATGTCTTTGTTTGAGGACAAATTTAGCACTGATTGGATCTTTCCTTTGAGACCAGATTGTGCTGCTGGCCCAAGACTACAGTAAGTCTATGGACAAAGTAGAAGACTTCCAGGTGGAGAAGAAGCTCCACTCCTTTGCAGAGCACCTGACAACTCCCTAGACCTACTCTGGACCTGGGTGGGCATTTATTTCCATACAGATGAACCTTGGTTTCATCATTCCCTGATCTGTTGGCGGGAGGTACCTTGCATCATGAGAACCAACCTCCAGTGCCTGAGATATCCTTTTTAACCAGAGCATGTCGTGTTCTATACCAAGTGATTCTTAAGCTTCTTAATGATGCAACTCTTTAACACAGTTCTTCATGTTGTGGTGATTCCCCAGCCATAAAATTATTTCCATTTCTACTTCATAACTATAATTTGCTACTGTTATGAATCATAATATAAATATCTGATATGCAGGATATCTGATATTTGAATCTTATGAAAGGGTTGTTTGACCCACAAGTGAGTCAGGACCCACAGATTGAGAACCAGTGCTCTAGTTGGAAACACCTAGCCTACAGAACAGCCTTTAAACAGTTCTGTCATTTGGTTTTCTCATCTGGAAAATAGATGCTAACAGAGAGATCAATGAGCTAGAGCAAGCTTTTGTTCAGGGTGGCTGGAGGTTCTTCAAAAGGGTGAGCCCCTGCTGAAAATAGCATTGGACCCCTTCTTAAGGGGACACTTGAATCTTGGATCCAACACCATGTGTCATGTGGCAGACATGTAGTCCATTCTCTTGGAGCCCTAGTTATAAAAACAAGAGAGGAAAACCAACCCAGACATCCACTCCTTCAAGCAGGAAGGAGAGTCCTAAGAATCCTCCTCCAGAATCTTCAGGTGCTATGAGGGGACAGTGACCTTGGAGCTTCACACAGCACCTGCCTCCCAAGACATGTATGATGAAGCTCTGGGCAAAGTTGGGAAGGCTGAGGGACCCAAAAAAGATGGAATGAGAGGAGTGGATGAGGAATCTCGCTGCTTAGGAAGTTCAGCTCCCGAGTGGGTTTCAATGTAGAAGTCATCAATGGAGGCAACACACAGTCCAAATCCAGGCTCTTGTACACACAGCTGCTTCCGAATAGCTAGGGCTGACACCTGCAGAGGACAGAAGAAATTGGGCAGGTATTATTGTTAGGTATTATTATCAATAATAATATTGATGTATTATTATCATCAATTTGAGTAAGGAGGCGCTCCAGGGCCCGTGCTGACTGTCACTTGGAAGAGGTCCAGGGAATATCTGAGGTATTCACTGAGTTGGTTAATTGAAGTTGAAAGACTGGACCTGAGTCTGGATAGGGCATTTCAGGCCTGTCCCTCCCCCACCAGACTGACTGGAAAGTGAATGAACCAAGTCCTAGTGCCCATGGCTCTCTGTTCCTGGCTGTGGCTGTGCTGTGTCTGACTATATAAGTTACTGCTGCATTGACTTTCCCGCAAGGAAGGACTGTAGGCTGAAATTGTGAGCCAAATGATCCCTCTCTCCATTAAGTTGTTTTTTATGTGATGTTTCATCACCACAAAAGGAAAATAAACTAAGGCAAGCATTGAACCACAAGCATTGCATCAGCCTAAAAGATGCACCCGGGTGAATAAGAACACAAAGCTACAAAAAGCAAATACGAGAACAAGTCTAGAAATTTCCTAAGGTGTGCAATCCACAAAGGCATGCAACGCTGAACATTTGATAATTTGAAATCTTTTTTAAAATGAAAAAATTCTATGTATGGCTAAAAAAAAAACATCAAAAGCAAGGCAGGCGTGATGTCACATGCCTGTCATCTCAGTACTTGGGAGGCAGACACAGGAGAATCATGAGTTTGAGATCAGCTTGAGATATAAGTTCGCCTCAAAGCAAGCAAACAAATGGAAGAAGACACCAAAAGTCACAGTAAAAAGATAACAATATAGTGCTGGAGAGATGGCTCAGTGGCCAAGAGGACTTGATGTTCCTGCAGAGGACCTTAGTTTAGTTCTCAGAGCCCACACAGTGGCTTACAACCATCTGTAACTACAGCTTCAGGGGATCCAATGCCCTCTTCTGGCCTCTGCAGACATCAGACATATACATGGTACATGCACACACACACACACACACACACACACACACACACACACACACACATATGGAATAAAATAAATCTTTTTTCAAAAGTGAATAATATATAAAACAGGAAGGAATAGTATTCATTTTTTTTCTTTTTTTAAAATTTTTTTTATTATGAATAAAGTCACATTTTCTATCCATGTATATCCTTATTCAAGGTCCCTTCCCCCAGGAATAGTATTCATAATACATAAAGAACACTCATGCACTGTCAAACGAAGGGGGGTTACAGGAAGGTGTGACCAGCAGAAGAGCTTAAACTCTCAGATGAAATTGGAGAAGTGTGTGTCATCAGCAACAGACAAACAAATCAACTCAACAGCCAGGAACACATGAAATCCAGAAGTTACCAACTGCCAGAGAGGATGTGCCATGGCAGGACACCATGTCTGTGTGATAATTGCAGAATGACTCTTAAAATAGTATGTTGAACTTTTCAGATTAAACTGACTAGCAGATCCTATCATAAGAGGTGTGTGTGTGTGTGTGTGTGTGTGTGTGTGTGTGTACACATGTGCACATACATGTGTATGTACATATACTCTTGCAATACTACTCTTTGTAAAGATTAAGAAAACCATCCATGTGCTCTTTAGTAAAGGGCTTGATGGCCCAGGCTCCACACCTTGGGGCCAGAAGGAGGTAAATCCATTTCCTGACAGGGTACCAGCCTCCAAACTCAGTCACATTTTAGGAAAGAATTACAGAAGCTGTGCTACCACATGCACCAATTTTGGTGGGCATGTGTGTGAGGAAAGGCTGGGTGTGGGAGGAGCCCAGAAAGCAGTGTGGGGACAGGGTTCCCAGAACAGCAGCAGAGAGTTTCCTGTGGGAGTGTCCCCCACATGTCCTCAGCTTCCATCACTTCACGTTAACAGCAACATGCACACCTTTACTAGAAAAAAAAAATAGGAGGAAAGCAAGTCAACCAAGGCAGGAATGCAAAAGACTGCCATAGTGTGAGTTAGTCTCCCCAGGAAAGATTGGCTGCAGCCCATGTCGGAATATCCTGTGCAAGAGTCGGATGTGCTTTTCAGGCAGTTGGCTGGTGCTCAGAGGGTGATTGTGGACATAAGGGTACCGAGCATAGTCTCCACCAGAAACGAGTCCAGATTAGAATTGCAGGCTTTAAGGCCTCTGCTGTCAATCCCTGGGTTAGTGAGTTAACAGCTGCCAGCACAAAACACTGCATCTTACACACCAAGATGTCAGCAGGCCACAGAGCCCTGGGGACTGTAAGGGGGGCTTCTCCCTGCCTCTTCCAGCTTTAGGGTCCTCAGGTGTTCCAAGACCAGGAATCACAGGCTCCCTTCCTTGCTGCTTGGAGAAGTTCCCTCTGCCTCACTTCTGTATACACATTTATCACAGCACAAGGTCTCCTGAAGTCAGAAGTATCTGGCCTGCCCTAACCCCAAGGTCTGGACCCACCTATAGCTACTTAGGCTCAAATAATTACCCAAAGGCTTATATTAATTAAAACTGTTTGGCCTACGGCTCAGGCTCATTACTAAATAGCTTACAACTTAGCTCAACCCATTTTTATTAATCTATTGTATTGCTACGTGGCTCTGTGGCTTTACCTGTGTTTCTTCACATCTTGCGCTCTGGGTGATTGCCTGCTGCGTCTGCCTGATTCTGCCTTCCTTCACTTTTATCTCTGCTTGGATTTTCCACCTGCCTCTAAGCTGCCTTGCCATAGGCCAAAACAGCATCTTAATTAACAAATGGCCATAAAGCACACTGACAACATAAAGAGAGACATTCCACATCCCAGGTGGCAAAGCCCCTTGATAACCACGTTGAGTATTTTATTCCAGAAAGCCTGAGATTGGTCACATCTAGAGGGTCCCATTTCCAAGCGAGGTCACACTCACATGCTTCAGGGATTTAATAAAGGTGTTTGTGGGAGAGTGCTTCTGTAGAGAGCGCGTTTGTAGGGAGCGTTACTTTCCTTCCAGTTTTCCAAACTGATGGCCAAGATCACATTTGTCAAATCTTTCAAGTTCTTTCTCTTAAAATAGTATGTTGAACTATCATGGTAGGAAGATTTGTTCTTATTCATTTAAAAGTCATATTTACATTCACCTTTTTCCCCAATCATCTTCATGAAAGTGGAATTCTGGGTTAAAATAGCGAGACATCGCAGAGACTGAAGCTGCTTTTGTATGGCATTCCAGAAAAACAAAAGAAACAGTAGGTCAATTTGCTACCTGAAAGTATCTTAGCAGGGGTGCAACCAGCCAGCTGCCAGCAGGATGCCCACCTTGGCACCCACAGTGGCCTCCTGCAACAGGAGTGCATGGGGCATCCTATGTTGTCTATCACTGGCTGTGATGGATGAAAACTTCTCAGCCTTCCATGTGTGGTGACAGCTGTGGGCCTCAACAAACTGCAGGGATTAAGCAGGAAATCCAGACCCCACACAGCCCTGGATCTTCTCACTTTGTGACAAAAGGAAAACCATGTAGTAGTTTTAGGAAGATAAGCCCAGAGGCGCTGCAGACTGTTCCCAAAAGCAGGTTGCTGGTGAGTACGTGGCTTCTTCCAGACAAAACTTTGTCTTCAAACGAAGCTGGCAAGAGCCTTGGGCGACTTGTTTTAGACTCTACAACCAGGGAAAGAAATGCCCAAGGCTACAGCTGAGCAGGGACCTGTAGCTTCTCCTGTAGGTTCACAGCTTGACCTACATGCAGCCCTGAAAGAAAAGAGCAGTCACAGAGGACAAAAGACAGCCATGGAGGATGCTAGGCATGCAGATGGGAAATGTTAATAACTCTTTTGAGTGTGTGATCTAGTCTAGGAGACAGAGGTCATTATGGGTGTGCCTTCAAGCTGAGGATGCAGAGCTATGACCTTGGGAAGGGCTTGGCTGGACTAGGAGAGTTATTCAGTCTGTCATCGGGGCCTGATAGCTCGTGGCTGGCTGTACCTTACCAGGCTGAGAGTGACTGTCCAAGTGCCCTGTATTAGTAGTCTGTGGGCTGCTGGTGGCTCACAGTTTACTGTGAGTGAGGCTTCAGGTACCTGGCCAAGAACATGAGATTATATAGATCATTGGCCTAGGAAAACCTACTACAATTATTGTATTAAGTGAATAAATAATAATACACAAATAGCAATAAAAACAATTCCTAATGACACATTGCTATACCCATAGATCAATCTTTGTTAGAGAAGCTTCTTCTTGCAATAGATGGGAATTAATTAACACAAAGACTCATACTGGATAATGTGAAGAGAGAAAGAGAGAGAGAGAGAGAGAGAGAGAGAGAGAGAGAGAGAGAGAGAGAGAGAGAGAAAGAGATCATGAATGGTATATATGAAGGTGGGAAGGATCTGGGGGAATTTGGGTGAGGGAAAAACAAGATCAAAATATATTGTGTGAAAAACAAAATTTTAAATGAGGAAACTGCAAGACATCCTGAGTGAATCCCAGGACCCGTGATAAGACAAAGTGTGTCTTACCCTTTCTGGATATTCACTAGCCATCAGTGAGTTCAGGATCTGTGGTGGAACAGGGGGGCTGGCTGGAGAGCTGACAGTTGGATTGTAGCCAGAGGGATGAGCCATAGTCCTCACGACGTCCTGATGCTCCAAAGAAAGAGGTCAGCTTCTCTTACAAACTCAGCTCAGGTATTCTGTGCTCCTTAGTGTTCCTAAGGCTAGGAAGAGCTTCTGCTCAAAGTCAGCCCATCATCACCCCATCTCAGTCCCACTTTTTTCTTTACTCAGGGCCCTCATTCCCATGCAGGACACAGCTCCTTCATCATCCTCTAATCCTGTACCATGGACCTCCAAGACAAGGGGTTGGTGGGACACAAACGTGGCAAGCATCAAAAGCTCCCTATAATTGTCCGCTTCCTGCTGTGTCCTAAGATATTACTTCCCAGGCCCCCTTTCCTTTCACCATTGGGTTTCTCACTTCTTAGAATGGTTTTCAATGGCATCTGCTAGCCATTATCAGATGGAAGAGGACAAAGAGTCTAACTCTTCCCCCACACCCACGTGGCTACAGATTATCTTTCCCTCCTTAGAACTGGTCTGGATCATAGCTAAGCGCTCAGAAGCTAGCATAGCTCCTGAGCCCTCCTGGGACTAAGAACAAGGTGCCCTTACTAGGTAGTTGCATGAACAGCAGATGTGATATCAGGTGCTCTGTGTCTCCCGCGGGCTCGGTAGTAGCCTCTCTCCCAGCTAGAGAGAAGGTTCAGTGGCACAGGAGAAAGAGCAGGTAATGAGCCCAGAAAAACAGGTAAAAAGTGTGTTTGGCAAAATGCCTGCTTGCATTCAAGTTCCTGCCTGGAGTCTTCCCGGTGCCCTCTTGACTGTTTTCTGGCCCGAAATACACTAATTGGTCGGAAGATCAAATGATGAGAAAAAAGAAAAGGATGTCTCGGTTTGGTCAAGGGATGCAGCACCTGCTGGTGGAGGACTGTAAGCAGAGCAAGCAGCCCTGCATTGTAGACTACTGTTGTATACTTAGCGTCCCCAGCCTGCCTCCACCTACCCTCCCTGACTCTGTGTCAGCCTCATGTGGTAGGATCTACACTCCCATAGCTAGCCTGATCCTGCTGTTACCCACACTCCCCCCTGACAGTGCTTAGCCTCACTTCCAAAGCATTTGTGAGGTTCCCAGTGTTACCCACGCCACGCACTCCTGTTTCTTGAAAGGTGATGCAGAGACACACCAAGTCATTAGTTCCTCATGAGAATCCATAGTCCCTTGTGCCAGCTCCTTTCCAACTGTAAGATGAGGAGATGGAGTGTGGGGGGGGTCGCCTTGCTCAAGGCCTTCTAGTGTCTGAGTCTGGCGTTCATGCTAGCCTCCTGTGCTGCTGTGTTGTTGGGAATTGTCCTCTGGTCCATCCCAATAAACTCAAGAGTCACTGTGGGCAAGGTCACTGGTTGCAGGCACACTGGAAGGCTTCTGAGCTCTTGGAGCTAACCAGTCACTGACTGTCACTGCCACAGGGACCTTTGGGAGGATCTTCTAGGTTTTCTTTCCCTTTGCCCAGTTGGCAGTGCTGCAAAGATATTTTCAACTCTTACACACATGTTCAGAGAAGTCAGCCAGCTGGCCGATGGTGGCCCCGCTCCAAGCTCTGTGTCTCATTCTCCTGACCTCCATGGCTTTTGGAAGAAGAATCTGAGCTCTCGTAGCTTGAGCTTAAGAATTCAGAAAGGTCAAGCTCATGGGTCTAAGCCATCCTGAGGATGCAACCAAGACAGCACATGGAGGCCATGACAGGACATGGAGGCCATGACAGCACATATAGACCATGACAACAGCACCACAGGGTGGCCAGCACAGCACAAGAAAGCCTCGTGGGCAGATGATTCACCCTCCCTCTCTATGTGAGGCTTCATATGCTCACCATTGAGCACTTGAGTTTTCTCACTCATGACTGGTTCCCCTGGAGAAGTAAAGAGAGTGGGCAGGAAGGGGAGAAGAGGAGGATCCTCCATCTGGTGTTCAGGCTTGACATGCAAACTCTCTGCTTCCTTCCACCTGTTAGAATCCAGGGTTCCCTCCAGCTCATGCCAGATTGTGGGAAACTCAGTCCA
Organism: Sigmodon hispidus; assembly: GCA_004025045.1. Lineage (NCBI taxonomy): Eukaryota > Metazoa > Chordata > Mammalia > Rodentia > Cricetidae > Sigmodon > Sigmodon hispidus. The sequence goes on along the minus strand of PVIH01006754.1, from coordinate 47,388 downwards.
CTCCTGGGATGTGGAGTGTCAAAGAGTGTTTATGCACTGAGGTTGAAGGGAACATTGCCCATTATCTGGGGTGTGGTCATTGAGGACTTGCCCTGAGGGTAGAGCAAGGCTTAGGTCTCCCTGTGGGTGGTCTCCTCTTTCCTGGAGAGCACATCTTCTTCTCCATCGTCCTTCACTGCCTTCACTGGTTCAGTTCCTGCTCTAACTCTTTTCAGTTGCAACCAGTGCCTCCTGGGCCCTTAGGTTCCACCTCATCTGCTGCTTCTCTCTCTACCTGAGTGACAGGATAACTCTCACTGCCCTTCCACCTGCCACTGTGGTGGAGCCACCTGGACCTGAGCATCCTGATCGTGATGGGTGGGGTGAGGGAAACCCTTTGGTCTCATTCATTAGCAGGAACCTTGCTTTTGGAAGAGTGACGTGAGGAGGTGCAGGATTCAAAGCAGCTTTTTAAGAGAAGAAATGATGTTTTCTCTCTCTCTCTCTCTCTTTCTCTCTCTCTCTCTCTCTCTCTCTCTCTCTCTCTCTCTCTCTCTCTCTCTCTCTCTCTCTCTCTCTCTCTGCAACAATCATACACTAGGAAGGACCAAAGACAAGTCTTGCATCAGGTACTGCTGGATCCAGTGCCCCAGTGATGCCTGAAAACTCAGTTTCTCTGAGTCTCTCAGTCGGTCCTCAGAGTCTCCTCAGGTGCAGAATGGTTGCAGCCTTGCAGCCTGCAGAAGCAGCCTCAAAGGAGCATAGTTGACTCTAAGAATACTTAATAACTCACAGACACACTAGTGGGAGCATCTTGCTCACTCACTCACCCCTGAATCCACTGTATCTCAGAAGTGCAAGCATGTAATTAGTGAAGCACATGCTACATGCTTGCTTCTGAGTCTTGGGGTTACTAAGGTCACATGGCATCATGATGGGGTAGATTTTGCAACAAGACTGTGCTGTGGAGAGTGTCACAGGAGGAGGACTCAGAGACTGGGGAGTAACCTCTGCTGTGTATATGTGAAGCCGGTATCTACTGCCATACATTGCTAATGAAGGGGCCTTGTCCAGCTAGAACACTCACATGCTACCCCAGGTACTCAGCCTAGGAAGGTTTATCTAGGTAATTATATCTATCCTGTGAACTTGACATTTCTCTCTGAAAGTTCAAACGGAGGTCCTCCAAGAAATGAGTGTGAAGCCAGGAGTGGCAATCATACCTGCAATATGGGCATTCAGGAGGCTGAGGCAGAAGGATTTTGATGACTTCAAAGTCAGACAAGGCTACATAGAAAGACTGTGTTTCAACAAAGCAAGGAAGAGAAAGGACTGTGGAGCATTGAGGTGTGGCTCAATAGCAGAGTCTAGTGTACAGAAGTTTCTGGGCTTAAACTCACTTCTATAGAAGAGAGCAAGCTGTCCTGCCTGGAAATGGGTCTGGAAGCAGCCTCCAGGGTGAAGTTCCATGTGCCTCAGAGAATATAGCAGAGGGCCAATCCCTGGGCAAGCCATGGAATAGCTCTCATGCTGTGGGGCTGGGGGGGATATATGAAATGCCTATGTGCAGCGGAAAAAGGAGTCCAGATTGATGCAGAGTTGAGGGCAGATGATAGGCAATTGAGCCTGGTGATCTATGAGTGGCTGGCACTTGGCTTTTTTTATTCTTGTCCTCTTGGAATTTAGACCTCATTGGGCAGTTCAGGGCCAAACCCAGGGTTCAAGCTGACAGCAGAGAGCATGCTTGCTGCAGTCTGAGGTGACATGTCAAGTCCGGGCTGTTGAGCTGACATCTTCCATTAGTGCTACAATACATTTTTTAATACATTTCATTTTTCTTTAATTTTAGATTATATTGAGTCTGGTAGACTCTCTCCTCATTACAAAGCCGTGCATCGTTAAGCAGTTAGAATAGTATCCTGCAGAGCGTGATGGCCTCATTACATCTTCCTGAAAACACCTCCATGGAAGTCACAGTTTTAAACTTTAGTTTAAAGGCACAAAGACATGACGTTGCCTCCTATAAGCCACATAGCATACATATATCAATCCGGGAGTCCCTGATTCTTTCCTAGAATGCCATTAGCCTTCTATAGGGGACTTGGGCTTGTGTCTTCAGGTGGGGAACCTTACCTTATGTTGTGTTACTTTTCTGCATAGGCCTGTGATCTACCCACTTATTTAATGGGGTCTTAGTATCCAGAAGATGTCTGACTCTTCTTCCTACACCATAGTAGCCAGATGAGAGGTCTGCAATGACCCAATTCTGAGTGTAACCTTGTGGGAGAAGCAGAATTTCGTGCAGTATCCTGTCCGGAGGTATGATCCTGCCTGGCAGTTGCTGAACTAAATGAAAGGTGCTGGCTGGTCCTCTACAGTCCCTAATCTACTTAGGGATAAACATCATTATAAATGAAGTGATTGGAGGGTGCCGACAGACCCTCCAGTGCCAGAGCAGATGAATGTGGTGCACCCAACATTGAAATTAGTGGAAACGCATTAATCTGGTGGCTGAAATTAAACCACAGCCACATCCCTGTTTAAGTCTTTCATTTACACAGCAAGAGCTGCAGCCCCTGGTGTTTCATCTCCACTCTGTGTGAATCAGGATGTGACCAAAACCCACAAATGACCCGCCGCGACCCTAGGAGACACGCTAGAACCTAAAGAGGCAAGTTCAGATGTGAAAACGTGAATTGTAAATGGCCTTTCAGAACCTGAAGTCTTTGTCTAAGGACTTTCAATGGCCCTGATATACAAAGCCACCTTGGTCACTAGCTAACATGAAGGACTCCTGTACCTGAAAGCTTTTGCCTGAGGCTAGAGGCCTGGCCCCTCCCTATGTCTCTATAAGCTTCACTCTGCTCTCTTCTGAGGTTTTGGCCACAGCTCTCACTCTGTGCCCTCCAGCTGTGCACCAGCTCATGATGGTTCATATGAAGATGTCTCCTTCCACTGCCCACAAAAGCGATGAGTCCCACTAGGTACCTAGGCCCACCTCTCTTTAGGTAGGACTCAGCACCAGAGACTCTCACTGCTGACTAGCTCTATATCAGCTGATGCTTACCTCAGCTGAGAGTTCAGACCACCCTGCTTGAGGTTAACACAGGATGCCAGTCACAGCTCTCTGCTCTCCTGGGATGCTCCTACAGGCACCAGAGTCAAGGTCTTGTATCTCTGGGCTAGGATACTGTGTATGACTATGGTCACTCAGTCACTGTGAGTTCAGACTGTCATTGTTAGAAGGGAAGGATTGATGGGAAATATCTTTCTATATGCTGTGAATATCATTGGTTAATAAAAGAAATGTTTTGGCCTATGGCAGGTGGGTAATATGAGCATAAATAAAGCAAAAGCAGGCAGAGTCAGGGGAGATGTCATCCAACCACCTAAGAGGCAAAATATAAAAAAATAAATAAGCTACGAGCTACATGGCAAGAAAGATTAATAAAAATGAGATAAATTAAGATGGAGAGCTAGCTAACAATAAGCCTAAGCCATAGGCCAAACAACACTTAATTGAGATAAGTGTCTGAGTCATTTTTAGGGGCTAAGCAGCAGTGAGAAAGTCCAGACTGTGAGGCTAGGCCAAAAACCTCTACTACAGAGGGTTGACATTGCCACCCACTTAGGCCACTGTGGGAATTGAACAGGCGATGTATTTGACAGAGGCAGACAAGGGCAGACTTACAGATCACATAGTGCACCTTTGGAATAGCCATTTTATATGAGCTGGGGCGGCTGCCACTGTGGAGCTCCAGTAGCACCATGAGTGATGCCCTGTGACCACCACTGTTTCCATCCTAACTCTACCACTATCACCGCCAACTTGGCTGGCACTGCCAGTGTCACGGCCTAATCCCCCTAGGAATGCTAGAAACAAGGAAGCAAGGTAATAAAATCAAATTACTAAGAAAGTAGTGTCTAGCTTGGGATCCTATGCTCAGCCAGGAATGGGTTAGGCTTAGATCTGAGTTGGTATGGTGCTTGGGCTCCTTCCCCAGAGCCATGTGGTAGTATCAGCCCCTAGGAGTTGGACATATGAGAAGTAAAAACTCAAGGCCATTCTTGACTATACAGCAAGTTCAAGACTGATCTGGAGCTACATGCCACTTTTTATAAAATGGAAAAGAACCCAAAGAGACAGCAATTAATGATGGGAGGGTGGGTTTCTAAAAGAGGCATGGATAGTGGCTCTTGACCTTGGTCAGAAAAAAAATGGGAATTGTGAACAATTCCATTCTTCTTGAGATGCTAAAGTAACTATGCACACTGTAATTTTAAGTAACCACTAACATGCTTGTAATATAATTATTGTCCTCAAAACCTGCTGCAAGGTATCAGTACAACAGAATCCAGGAGTGGAGGTGGGTTCTGGATACATGTTCTCCACATTAATATGGAGAAAGTGTTTCCTCCATAAGATGGGAGTTGGAGGGGGTCTGTGTCAGGAACTAGGTTATAAGGGTGGTGCCTTCCAAATTCTGTTGGTATGCTTATAAGCAGGTCGAAGTATGTGTTCTCCATGATCCTCACCCCATGAAGGCACAAAGAAATGTTCATCTGCAGACTGGCAAGCCAGCTTTACCCAAAACCAGATCTACCAAGCCTTGACCTCAGGTATTCCCAACCAGGAGGGATAAAGGCTTATTTGAGCCACACACCCAGAGTATTTGTAATGCTATCTCAAATGATCTAAGACAGGGGATGAAAAAGAAAAGAGAAAGAAAAATGAAAACTGCAAGTTCAGTATAGCAGCAATGAATTCCAATAAGTGCATAAGTGCTAAAAACAGATTACAAAATGGGAATCTAAGTGAAATTCGCCTGTGTGTAGATGGAAAGGTTAAAACAAAAGCAGGGATTGCTAATTATAGTACAATAATTCTAGCAGCATCAATGGCAGATGAGACAAATTCTAGAACACTGGCTGAGAAGTCCCACTTGAGTCAGAAAAAGGCCGAAGGTGGTAAGGTGCTCTACTCGGCCCCTTCAGAGGAGGCTGTTGCGTGCAATAAGCAAAGGGAAGTGCAGACAGGGGAGGGCGTCATGTGACTATTTGCAAATTACATGATTATCTACTTAGAAAACCCTGGAACATGTGGGCAGGTTATTATTGCAGAGGAGAGGATCTGGCAGCATTCCTGGTGCAGTGACCAACACAGAAAAATGGAGCTGATGATAGACCTATTGCTTAAAAAAAATCAATGGTGTTCCCATGCACCATCAAGGAGCAAATAAGAAGCGTAATAGAGAGAGGAAAAAACCTCTCTTTCTCATACCCAATACCAATTACATACTGAGGAGAAATAGATGTAGTCAGAGAGGATGTGAACTTTTATGAAGAAAATTGCTAACAGAGTCTCGTGGTGCAGGCTGAGGAAAAATGACTGCAGGTTCAAGGCTTGCCTGGGTAACTCTGAAACCCTGGCTGTTTTAATTTCATTTCCTGTTGCTATGATAAAATACTTGATACCGGCAGCTTAGAGGAAAGAGGAGGGGGGGATTTCAGCTCACAATTCCAGGTTCTGGTGGGAAAGTCTAGGCAGCAGGTTAATCACATTGTATCCAAGGTCAAGAGCAGAGAGCAGTAACTTAATGCACTCATGCCCGTACTTAGTTAGCCTTCTCCACTCGTAACCCTGGATCCCTGGCCCAGAGAATGGTGCCACCCACAGGAGACAAGTCTTCCAACTAATTGAGAAATCCCCTTCAGACATGCCCACAGGTAAACTAAATTTAGACAGGCTCTCATTGAGACTCTTATCCCACAGAATTCTAGATTGTATCAAGATGACAGTTAAGAGTAACCATCTCACTCTCTCGTAATATCAAAATAAAGAAGGCTAAGGAAACGGCTTGGTGGTGGTATGGTTCCTTCTCTACATAGATCTGTTATCAACTTCATACAGCCTAGAATCATCTGAGGAGGTCTCAGTTGACAGATTTCCTAAATCAGGTTGGCCTGTGTGACGACCTTGGCTGACAATTGATGTAGGAGGTCTCGGTCCACTGTGGGTAGCACCATCCCTAGGTACGGGGACCCAAGATGTAAAGAAAGCTAGATGATCATGAGACTGGAACAAGGCAGCATGGTTTCCACTTTAAGATCTTACACTGAGGTCCTGCCTTGACCTCCCTCTGGGATGAATTGTGACCTGGAAGTGTAAGCCAAATAATCCCTGATCTTCTTTGTAGGGTGTTTTATCACAGCAACAAATGCAATAAAAATACTTGTCTACCATGTACAGGATTCTAGGTTCAAAATCCTTGTAGATAAAGAACAAAGGAAATGAAGAAAGGGGAATATGTGAAATGTATTAATGGATACAAAGATCTGAATAAATGGATCACATTTCATGGATGAGTAGATACTACATCACAAATGTGACACTCACCCCCCAAACTAATTAACAAACCCAATGGTACCTCAATCAAAATCTCAACAGTCTTGTTAGTAAAAAAAAAAAAAAAAAAAAAAAAATTGACAAATCTATTTCAAAATGTATGTGGAAAGTCAAATGAACAGAATGATTTCAAGGAGAATAGGTTTCAGGAGAAAGCATGAGCACAGAAGCCAGGAAGCATTACAGAGACAGAGTAAACACCCTGAGTGGTGCTGGTACAGGAATTACAGATGGATCGATGGCACAAAACAAAACACAGAGAAGCCTGCATCAGGATGACGTGCACGGGCATCTGATGGATTACGGAGGTGGCACTGGGAGTCAGGGAAGGGAGATGAATGACTTCATATGGGGACTTTCCACTAGGAAAAAAAAGTAATTAGAGTTTCTCTTTTACTATGTTTGGTATAATGAATTCCACATGAGTAAAGACAAAAAAAAAAAAGAGGATTTTTTAAAGAAGCTTTAAGACTTCTCAGAATTATATCTTCATGATGACCTAAAAAACAAAAGATGATTTATTAGACAAAGAACAATGTCTAACTAAAAGCAAAATAAAAATAGCAAATGAGAACCTTCACACACACACACACACACACACACACACACACACACACACACACACAGTAGAAAAATCCCATAAGATCAAGAAATATAACCACAGGGACAAGTCACATGCAGTTGAGAGATCAAGGTATACTAGGGGCCTTTAGTAACCAATGAGAAAAACCTAATAGTATAACCAAAAAGATAAATAAAAGATATGAATTTTAAGCCACCAAAGAATGTTGCCAGGTGTCCATCCCATGCCAGGGAGAGAAAGTTGTTTGGAGACAGCAGCCACCAGGTCAGTGTGAGGTTAGTAGCATGCACCACTTCATGCCACCACAGGTGCAAAACTAAAGCGTGCCCACATGTCAACAGCTGGTGAACACTCACAGGAGGTGCCACCACAAAAGAAGTAGCTTCATCACAGCCAGAAGCACCCGCTGCTTCAATACCACAAATAGTGTCTGCCCAGCCAGTTTGAATGTTAAGGTGGAAGCTATTCTTACTGGTGGCTTTGACATCAAGGAGTGGGAACTGCATGGTCTGATGCATTGCCAGTGTCCTGACCCTGAGAGATGTACCCATCAGTGACATCACTACCCAGACAGTAAGCCTCCCTTAGAAAGTTCTGAGCTAAGTGAGGTTCAGTCTGCCCTCTGCAGAGAAGGAGAAAATGTATCTTTTTACATATAAAAAGTCTTGATCCATTGTCAGCTCTGGAACATTGGACACTGAGTACTGATGATCTGGATACCTGGAAGATCCAAACAGCATGGCATTGACACTTGGCAGAGCCCCAGGTGAAGAAGAAGAAAGGGAATCTGATGCATTCAGAAGAGGTCACGTGTCAGGGCCTTGCTTTATAGTAACCCAATCTTGTAAGCACTAACCGAGTCTCTGAGACATGACATGTTACTGCAGGATGACACTAACTCATTGATAGTGATGAAGATACCATGACATGAGCCTATCTACTAGGTCCCGCCTCTTTGTGTCTCCACCGCCATATTGAGAATCAAGCTTCCAGCATGGGAACTTCTTGAGTCTGTCTTAATTAGGGTTTTTATTGCTATGAAAAGATGTCATGACTACAGCAACTCTTAAAAGGAAAATATTTAATAGCTTATAGCTTATAGTTTCATAAGTTAAGCCCATTATTTCATGGTGGCATGTCAGCACACATGGTGCTGGAAGTTGTTTCACTTCCTGGTTCAACTCTGCATTATATTCTAGAGTTAAAATTAAAGGTGTGAGCTACTACTGTTTGGTTGTTAGGCCTTGAACTCACAGAAACACAGAAAGATCTCTGTCTCCTGAGTGATGAGATTAAAGGCGTCACCACTCTCTGACCCTCATAGCTTGACTGTGGGTGATTCTGTTCTCGGATATTCCAGGCTGTTTTATTAAATATAAAATATATCACTACATGAAGTTGTCTAGAGTGATACTTATAATGGTGAATATGTATAGAGCAATCACATGTGCCAGAATGTCAAACAGCTATTAAAATAAACTCTGGACACGTTTGCTTCTTGTAAGTGTTGGCAGTGATGGAGCGATGGAGCTGGGGAATCAGTGACTGTGTCGAGTCTTTTTCTAAACCTGCTTGCAATCTCTAAGCAGACTCTAAAAGCATTGATCAACGAAGTGGAAGAGGATCTGTAGCTGAGACATGCAAATCTAGTCAAGGGACTTTAATTAAGATGTCATATCAGGTGCTTCTGTGTTGAAGGAGGGACTAGCTTTTCAACAAGTGGTGCTGAAACATCGAGCATTTGTGTGCAAACTTGCATCCTGATGCCCAATCTCCAGGATACACAGAACTGAACTCAGAGGGGACCATAGTCCTAGGAGTGGGGTGGGAGATCCTAAAACTTCTTGAAGGAAGCAGGAGAGAACATTTTTGTAACATTGAAAACACTAGGAATAGACTATGGTCCGAGATCCAAATCTAGCCAATTTTTAAATAAGCTATTTTATTGCTGTTGTTTATTTTTTTTTTTTACATTTTTAAGTATCTGCATACATGGATGGACACACACACACACACACATACACACACACACACACACACACACCACTGATCAAGAGAACAGACCCAAACTTAAGACTATGCCTCTGAAACAGGTGAAACTACCTACAAAGACTAACACATTGACTTTATGATCCTCTCATAAATGGTTTGCTGACTCTCCTTTGGGTCAAAGTTCACTGTGATATAACTGTAAGTCAGAATAAAACCTGGGTGAGTTGGAGTCCATCAAAACCAATGCTCTGGCTGGCTGAGAGATACAAGTAAGAGAACACAACATGGATGGTTTCATTATATTTGGGAGACTATGTTTGAAAAGTACCACATGCCTGATAGAGAGCTTGTATCTGGGACGTACACTTGGAATCACTGCAACTTATTAAAAGGAAAGCTAGTGAGTCAATAGGGCAAGCAGTCTGAGCAGGTGTTTGACTATGAAAATATTCAATCAGGGTTGGATAGAAGACTCAGCAGTTAAGAGCACTGACTACTCTTTCAGAGACCCCGTATTCAATTTCCAGCAATCACATGGCAGCTAACAACTATCAGGCATGGCAAAACACCAATGCACATAAAATAAAAATAAGAAAATTTTTAAAAGAAAATATCCAAATAACAATATGAACTTTTGTATACCCTCTCCCATATTCACAGGCACATACACTCCCTATTATAACAACCAGCATCTCCAACTTTGTTGGTAGGATATACCACAGAACAGTTTAGCATATTCTGAAGAAATACCATATGGTTCAGCAAAGTTACCCCTAGATATTTCTTCCAGGAGATATGAGAACTTATTATATGAAAATCTGTATGGTTATTGAAATCACCCTATTCTGGAAACTGTCTAAAAACATTCTATCTGCATAAGAATAAACATACTTTGAGTCAAACTCATTGTGGAATTCCACAACACATCCCAAGATACCCAGCCTTACTATGGAATGCTGGTCCACATAGATGCTCAGTCATATTATGGAATGATTATCTATCATAGGATGTAGGGCCATGCCATTGAAAACTGAATCATATTGGGGAATGCTTAGCAACTCCATGAAACGGTGATCCCATAACACTTGTGCCACTATTGCCATTGTAAATATGTCATTGGAAGTAGCTCATTGGATTCATTGGACAAGAAAACTGATGCCCTTCCTCCCCAGGAAATTTCATAGCACCTTCTGGCAAAACCAAAGTTAGCCAGTAGGAAGGAAACTTCCTGCTCAGTTCAAACTTGGTCTCTCCATATCTTACAACCAAAGTATGTGGTGTCTTCAGCAATAGGGCTTTTATCACTGGAGAACAACCAGAAGGAAGGCTGTCCACTGGTATTGTTTGGGGGCCTCTGAGTCCTCCCTGACCAATCATAATTAGGTAATCCACATCTAGCAAGTAGATCTCTGTATAACAACCAGGGCTTCTAGGAACAGCAACACCCAGTCATGCAGAATATCTCCCTTCCAATCTTTTTCTAAAAATACTCATAGCTTTAAGTGGCTTACAAAATAGTAGGTTTGCAGATAAAACAGTAATTTTTAAAATTTAAGACATTCTAACCCAACATAGTTCAAAAAACCCCACTAATTTGATACTTCTACTCTGAGGAATGAAAATATCAAAAGTCTTTGTTTTCCATAGTTGTTAATTTCTGTGTGAGCAGAATAGTTTGTACAGTAAAAGAAAAAATATTGCAATCATAACAGAGTCTGCATCTGAGCTGAGGCATTTCCAAGGTGTTTCAGGTGGTCATCCATGGTGTTGTATAAAGTGATATGCGGTATGATGGCATACATAGTGCAAAGTGCACACAATGTGTGTCCAGAAACAAATCTGCTATGAGATATGACACAGGTTATCCCTTCCAGAAACACCTCAGATTCATTACAGGTGATTTTTGAATTTATCTTTGGATGTTGCACAGTCAGAACTCCTGAGCTGTTGTGAGATTTTCTTGACCCCACATTCAGTTTTGCACCCCATGTGGTCATGGCCTACAGCTTATAAAGTTTGGCTCTAGATGGCTACAAGGTCTGATTAGTGCCTAACATGGATGATGCAAAAGTCACCACTGGAGGGTGTTTATTTTAGCATTTAGAGTTGCAAATGTTAGAAATCTACAAGTCAGGTGTATTTGTTTTCGAATGTTCTGATGCAAATTTGAGATATTGCTGGTGTCCCAACTGAAATGAAGCAAAAACATACATAATGGGGCTAGAGAGATGGCTCAGTGGTTAAAAAGCAGTGGCTGTTCTTTCAGAGGACCTGGGTTTAATTCCCAGGACCTACATGGCAGCTCACAACTGTCCGTAACTCAAGCTCCAAGAGTTGAAACACCTTCATACATGTACACATACAGGCAAAACACCTGTGCAAAAAAACCAAAAAAACAAAAATAATTAAAACAAATTAAATAAAAACAAGAACAGACATAATGTTTACTTGGATGGCGAGATGTTTGTGGTAGATGGATGCCAGCATATGTTTTTTAATATACTTTGGGTCCTTTTTAAAAAGATGCTGCATCCCCCTCCTGTGAACACAGTTGGTTTTCCCTGTCTTGCTCAGTCTCTGACCTGCTCTTCTATGCCATTATCGCAAGCTTCTTCTGCTGGAAGGATAGGTCAGCAGAGGTCAGAAAGGAAGATCCTCATTGCCAAGTTTAAGAGTTCACTGAGTGTCACACTCAGGGGTTCACATCTGCCTCTAGCCACCTGGCTCCAGGCAGGCATCCAAGCTAATGCCCTCTAGGTGTGCACCATATGTTCCTCCCAAGTATAGAAACTCTAGAAACCTTAGTGCCTGTCACCTTTGTACACTTCAGCCTCCAGCAAAGGAGGGTCATCAGCTCTGTAACTGACAGGTTCAGGCCTAGTCACAGTCTACAACTGATTCGATTTTCCCTATATTCCAGTGACACCCCATACCAAATAAATACAGTGTCCACAGAGCTGTGCTCCAGAGTCTATAGGATCCACTTTAATAAAAACATACCTTCCCTGTGGAAAAGCCGTAGAACAAGGTCGATGTGAGCACATGAAGACTCTGAAGCTATGATGGGCATGGCATGAAATTGAGCAGCAGCCACTAGAAGCCATCTACAGTGTACGGAAAAGAGAGGGTACATGTGGAACTGGAGCACAGTGGCCCCATTCTGTCACCTCCAAATGGAAGACACAAGGGGTCTTCTGGGCCTATGAAGCTGAAGCTAAATCTTACAGAAGACAAGGGGGAAGGGCATGCAGGTCAGAGTGAGATAAGCAAGAAGACAACAGAAGCCACCCAGAGAGCAGTGGTGAGCACCATGTGGGCAGATGGCCACAGAGCACACACTGGTGGAATGCCAATGTCAATGCTGCTCGTCACCAAGGAGCTCTGATCAGAGCAGCCTGAGATGGCAGTGGTGGGGAACACCCTCTAAGCCATGCCCATGAGGCATCTGATACCAATGGAATGGGGCAACAAACACTCCTAGAACAATTGCTTGAGCTCATATATGCTGACTTCCTGGGAACAGGGACCCACCCTAGCCGTCTGTCACCCTGATGTACAAGCCATCAATAATCCCAATGAGTTGCATCTTCTTTTTGCTTCCTGATTTCATGGCTGTCATTGCTGTTATCAGTGGCAATAACTTCTGTTCTCATCTCTCCCTACCCATCTTCAAATAACTGCCCCTGGATAAAGACTGAAGCTCTGGTAGTTTCCAGTAGGGGTAGAATCTGGTCCTAGACTTCCTGCCCAGCCACTCCAAGCTCCTTACCGTGCCTTGATCTGCACTGGGTCCTGTGAGCTTCATCCTGTTCCCTGTCTGCACTGTGCCATATCCGTCACCAGGTAGTTACAGAATCTGAGAGCCATTGTGAACGCACTGCACCACTGAAATCCTGCCCATTTTTTCTTTGTCTTCCCTGAGTCAAACTCAGACATCTTCTTCATTTCCAGGCCCAGCAGGGTCATTCATTTACCTTCTTATCAGCCACTATGTCTTCACTGACAGTACAACCTGACTTTGTTATTTTCACAGCTCCAGCATGAACTTAACACTTAGAGAACAGAGCAGGGAGGAATGGCCTTGGTTTAATAAAAAAAAAAAAAGTGGTCTACAACATTTATACTTGACACTAATGTTGTGGGATATGTGTACACTGTGTGAAGTTGTGTCACTGTGATTGGTTTAATAAAGAGCTGAATGGCCAATAGCTAGGAAGGAGTTAGGCAGATCTTCCAGAAATAGAGAGAACTCTGGAGGAAAATAAAAGGCAGAGTGACCAGCCAGGGAAGAAACAGGAGGTACAAGATAGAAATGATGTAATGCCATGTGGTAAAACATAGGAAATATAAATGGATTAATTTAAGTTATAAGAGGTAGTTGAGACAAGCCTAAGCTATAGGCTGAGCTTTCATAATTAATAATAAGTCTCTGTGTTGTTATCTGTGAGCTAGTGGCTCAAAGAAAAATCCAAATACATACTAACATCAGCCAGAATTATAAATGATGCTGAAAAATAAAAATGGGTGCTATTGCCCCAAAGATGGGTAAGGATACCTACTTCCACTGCAATGGTTAGCTAGAGAGTCTAGATAGTGGAATAAGACAAGAAAAAGAAAATGAGACAGAGAAAAATATAAAGAAAGCTATGAAACCAACTACTGACTAGAAACATAATCTATATAGAAAGTACCTAGGAGTCTACAAAACATACCCAATCTCCTAGAAACAGAAAGTGTGTTGATCAAGGTTCTGTTTCTAGGAGATTGTGTGTGTTTTGCCAACACTCAAAGATAAATTCTTTGTAATGCTTGCAAAGAATTTTGAGATACCATTTTTTATCCCCAAATGGGCTATATAGCTATATAGTATTTTATAGTCTGGAAAAATGTATGCTACCAAGGAAAGAAAATAAAGAAGCACTAGATCCACACAGAGATATATACCATGTTCTTAGATTGCAAGACTCTACAAGATGATAATATCGTTTATTTTTCCAAATTGGTACACAGACTTAAATTGATTCCAACTGAGATTCTAGTGTGGTGCTTTTGTAGATGTAGTTAAGATTATTTTAAAGTTCACATGGCAAGAAAATTACAATAGCTTAAAAGAGAAGAAGGAGGAGGAAGAGGGGAAGAAGAAAGAGGAGGAGGAGGAAGGAACAGGAGGGTAGAAAAGGCAAAGAGAAAGGATGAGAACACCAGTCTGAGGATTAAACTTTATTGAAAAAAATTAACTCAGAACAGACTGCAGATTTAAACGTAGCTATACAGTTTTTTAAAAAAATATAACACAGGAAAAAAATCTTGATGAATGGTTCTTAGATCTGATATCAAAAGCAAGATAAATAAAAGAAAAAAAAAGATAAATTGGATCTCAACAAGATTAAAAGATTTTATTGCATGAAAGTGTCTGTTAAGAGATAAAAATATAGCCCATGGGCTGGGAAACATATTTGAAACCCACACATGTAATAAAGGTCTCATTTCTAAGTTAAAGGAAAAGTTATCAAATTGTAATTCCAATGAAAACAAACACTAAGTTAGAAAGTGGGCAGGGGACTGAGGGCCATCTACTGAGGAAGACACAGGGACACAGAAGCTCTGGGAAGGTGCTGGTGACCCCTGGAGCTAGGAAGGTCCATGCTGGAGGACATGGCAAACTGAGGCAGCCAACTGAAGAGCTAAAATTGTTATGTGTGTAAATAAGACGAGAACCAGGTTCTGGTAGGAATGTAAAATAGTAAAGGTATTTCAGAATATGGCCATGCAGTTTCTTTTAAGAAACCAATTAGATATTTACCATATGGCCCAATGACTACACTCTTGGGCATCCCTCCCAGAAAAATAAAAACATCTGGCCACCTGTGCACAAGAATGTCTATAGCAATTTAGCTTCCAGCAGCCAGAACTGCAAACAATCCATAAGACCTTCTACAAATGGAATACAACCTGAGTTTTTATTACTCAGCAGGACCTCCCAGGACACTGACCAGGAAGACCACCCAGGAGTACTACCCAGGAGTACTCAAGAGGGAAACACCAACACATGTAACAACTCAGTTGGATCTCAGTGGTACACTAGCAAGAGTCAGCCAAGCTCCAAAGGTAGGAACTCATGAACAGAACATTATCTTTATGACAAAAATCAGTTATGGAAAAGAAGCAACGACCAGGGTAAGAGTGACCAGGAAGGGTCCCAGAAGTTCTCCATTGGGGTGAAGTGGCTTTATCTCTATCACACTGAAGGCTCTATTCTATCAGGTATCAGAGACCTCAGCACAACTTCTTCCAATGTCAGACTCTCAGTAACAACAGTGAGGTATTGTGAGACTGCCAGGGATCTGGGTAAAGGGGACAATGGACCTCAGTGCAATATCTGCAACTTCCTGTGAATCTTCAGTCATTTCAAAATAAAAAGCTTCAAAGTGTTGATTTTAGAAGATAAAAAACATTCTAAAAATAGAATCTAAAAAAAAAAAAAGCCCCAACATGTGGCTCTTCCTATACCTTTTTCACAGCCACCAAGGCTCTGGGCAGGAATTGGGGGGATTGGGATCTATTTTATGTAGCTTACTAGAGGTGAGGAGGAGCTCCACGCCTGTACTAGAAGCCTGGGGTCCTAACAATCTAGCAATTTCTCAGTATGCCTCCTGGGTCCAGTCTGTGGAGAGGGATGGAGGTGATTAGAAACAAGGCTAGTGACAGGCGTCAGACACTTTGCAAATTGAAAAGGTGTTGTGGTGGTTAATTCCCACTCTCTGCTTGATTGGATTAAGAAGCGCTCGAGGCATTCATGTGGCAAATTTCTGGATGTGTCTATGAAGATATTTGAAAAGGAAGCAACTAGTGGGAAACATTAACCTTGAATGTTGTGACACCATCTCATGGGCCAAGGTCTTGGTCTGAATCAACCAGAGGAAAGGAAAAAGCTGCCCAATGCCACATTTCACTTCCTGATCCACCAAGATGAGCAGTAGGCAGCTCCCCCATTCCTGCAGACCCTACCCACCATGATTGACTATATCCCCTGAACTATGAGCCAAAGCAAACTTTTCTTCCTTCCATTGCCTCTTGTCAGGTGTTTCGTTACAGTAATGAAAAAAAAAAAAAAAAGAAAGAAAGAAAGAAAGAAAGAAACTAACACAGGTGGAATTCTGGTTGCGCAGGTGTTTCTTGATGGCTGCTGAGTTTCCAAGGGCATCATGGGACTATGTTGTATTCTCCTGGGTGCTGACTCGGCCTCTGCAGAGAGCAAAAAGGGTATCTGCTTTAGTTCTCAGATGGGAGGACACACGGAAGATGTCATATCTCCTATCTGGGATTGCAGGGGGTCTGCAGCAGGAGGTGAAGCAACACTACCTCTGTTTCTAGGGCCTTGGAAATGGCAGACATGAGTGGGAGGCTAGTGACAGCTACAGCCTTCCAAAGAGCAGAGAGGGTGAGACGGACAGCTGGAGGCCTCCCCCTGAGAGCTTTCATAATTAGAAACAAAATCAAAGAAAGGCCCAGCCCAGTGATGGCTTCAAACGGGCCTATTTTTAAATCATCTAATGCCAGGCCTTGTCTGGAGATGAAGATTAAACAGGGCTCTGTGTGTGTGTTGGGGGGTTGGGGGTAGAAGGGGTTTGAGTGCATGTGTGTATATGCATCCACATCTGCATGCTTTTTTATTTTCCTGTAAAGATTCCTTGCCTTCCTTGAGCTCAGCATCTTCCTGGCTTCTGTGGACTCTCCTAAGAACATTTTGTAGCTTCACAGCCATTTGTTGGGTGTTTACCCTGGAGAAAATGACCTTTGACCCCTACAATCATGTCTGATTGAACAAGGATGGGGTTAAACCTTTGCCCATCCTCCCAAGGGCTAAGTTCATGGAAGCCTAAGTTGTCCAGTGGTTCAGGGGAATATGGGTCTTTCCAGAAGGTAGAGTATCCAAATGGCTGCTAAGCTTGGATATAAGAGCCATCCCAACTAGAGGTCAAGAGCACCCAGCAGGTGACAGGAAAGGGCCATCGCTGTAACCCAGACTAACCCAAACTAACTCTCAGAGTCATGGGTAAAGTTATCACCTTAGTCTGTATCTGCCTGTTGTCTCCCCAGAGGCCATCCTGTGTTCTCCCGTCCAGCCTTAGGAAGCTCAAAGGCAGTTGTCCTCAGCCACTGTTGACCTTGCAGGTCTAAATGCCCATAGTTCCTTTCTATTTCTCTCACTCCTTTGGGATGTTCAGACCCTGGATCTATCTCCTGACCAGGGCCTCCTACCTACAGGGCTACTGTTCCTGTATGTGAATCTGCTTCTCTGTCACCCCTCACCTGCCCTCTGCTTCACAGACCAGCCAGTAGCAGAATACCATCCAGCCATCATCCATCTGGGAACCTGACAGACATGGGGAGCTGACTAACAGGGTTCTGGCCCAGCTAGAAAACTTGGTAGAAATGAGATAAGCACAGCTCATCTTACAACCTAAGGGACCAGGAATGTTTTAGGGGATCTAACATTTCTATAGGGTGAGGAAGTAAATAGACCCATAGGGGCTTCCTTGCCCTAGTGGTCAGGGAGGCCATCTCCATCCTGACCTTGGGGTTTTATGTGCATAACTTCATTTCCAAGCTGTTGAAAGGATTCTCACTGGATAGGAGGTCTGAGCAATGCCTGACGGCCCCCTGCAGAGACCCATCAATTGTCCCAGTGTGATTTCTTAATCATCTCGCAAGTAATTAGCCAGCATCCTCATTAGCACACGGAGCTTTGTAAAAGTTTCAGGGAGGAGGCAGCTGCAATGGGCAAAATTCAAATTGGGTGATTTTTAATTACAGACAAACCTGCCGGGGACAGTCGCCTTGTCAGTTTTGCAGCCTACTTAATCATTTTCCACCAGTTCTTGGAAACAAAGAGCAAAATGCTATCACTCACCTTTGTGCTCACCCTGCAGGGCACAAAATGATAAAGGAACAGAGCAGCAGTGGGTAGGCACTAGCTGAGGCAGATTCTGTCTGTCTTGGACATCCAGGAGGGCTCCTGCGTCTTGAGAGTAATGGACCAGGGTTCACAGGGTAGGCTGCCTCCACCAACCTGGCTGGCTGCCTTAACAGAGCAGCAGAGACTGGAGCCATCAAAGAGCCAAGGGCTCACTCCCAGTTCTCAAGGCTGAATCCCAGAGCCAGGCTGGCTCTGTGTCTGGTGAGGATGAGACACATATGCCCTCTGGGGCATATGCCCCTCACTCTGTGGACATGAATAGAAAGGCTGTCACACAGGCTTTATCTTAGATTATAGCATGAGGCTCTTTCCTCCAAATTTAATTGCCCTGTACCCCCCAAAATACTGCTTTTTAGAAGCATCACTTGAGGATGAAGATGTGAGCGTGTGGATTTCAGAACAGGTGTAGATGTTAATCTTAGCAGGAAGTTAACTGTAGACTAGAACTGGGTGTCACTGTCATCATCTGATGAAGCAGGAATCAGCGGGCATCTCTGAACCAGAGAAAACATAGAGGATCAATTCTGGGGACAGTTGAAGGACCTCAGTGGTAACAAGGTGAGGGGGCACATGTTCATCAGTTATTTGCAATGCAAACACAAATTAAAATGGTTGCATGGCAATGCCATTAAACTATAATGTTCTTGTACACTGTAAAAAAAAAAAAAAGTGTCACTTGTATTGGTTGACTGGTCAGTAGTCCGGCAAGAAGCAGAGGTGGGGCCCCAGCCTTGTTGACTGTCTAGTTTTCCTAGACAGTCACTTGTACTCTGGTGTGGCTAATATGACCAACTTGATAGGATCAAGAATCTCTCAGGAGACAAGCCTCTGGATATACCTGGGAGGAATTGTTTGTATTAGATTGAGGCATGGAGAATCACCTTAATGGTCAGTGGTACCATCCCATGAGCAGTTGTCTTAGATTGAACATAAAGAGAAAAGTTATCTGAGCGCAATACTCATCTCTCTTGGTTTCCTGAGTGTGGGTGCATCGTGATTAGCAGCCTCATGTTCCTGCTACCATAATATGATGGACTTAGGATGTAATATTCTCAAACTGTGGGTCAATGTAAACTTTTCCTGTTCTAGATTTCTATGCCAGATATTTGTCTCTAAAACACCTACCTTCTCTCAAAATTTTTGTTTTCTGTGTTCTGATGGCTGGAGAGATGGCTCAGCAGTTGAGACCATTAACTGCTCTTCTAAATGACCAGGGTTTGATTCCCAGCACCAACATAATGACTCATGGTTGTCTGTAAATCTAGTCACAGGGCATCTGATGTCATTTTCTGGCCTTTATAGTTACTGCATGTATGTGGTGCACAGATGCACATGCAGATGAAACACATACATACACACACACACACACACACAATAAAAATAAAATCTGTGTTGTCCTAAGTAGAGTTGACATGGATGTCACAATTCTCCTCCAGCACTAGGCTTGCTGGTGTAGGGGGACTGAGCTCAAGCAGATGTGCATTGGGTCCAGGAACAAATATAAGAAGTCAGTGTCCATTGGTGAGAGTGACTCTTTTCCTGGGCCACCAGCTTGGGTAAGTGACCCCCATAAAAATGGTAAAGCCTGAAAGGAATATGAGGATGTTCCTCACACTTAGAGAAGATCAATCCTCTTGCGAAAGCTGCAGCTGTGAGTTGGAGAACCACAAACAAGAAATGAGATCTGAGAAGACAGTAGATTCACTGTTGCTGACACAAGGCTGGACCTGGGTAAGGGAGGAATGCTTTCTAGAAAAGTCAGTGGGTATCAGACACTGAAGTCATTGGGGGGCTAAAGTGAAATAACTGCAATCAATTTTAAACAAGCCACATTTAAGATGCTCCAGAGCTAACTGATGGAGAAATTAAGTCATCTACTTATTATTTATTAAGTTTCATTTTGCAGCAAATACTTTTCAAGGTGAGTCACATACACTACCTGTGTAATTATCTCATAGACCCTACACACACACACACACACACACACACACCCCACAAAGTTTATTAGTCTCCCATAGACCCTACACTCCACCCACCATCACCACCACATATACACATAGTTTATAAGTAGACTGATGCTAAGAGCAGTCAAGTTCTTTAATCCAAGATCATTCAGGTAATGAAAGATGATATGAGAGGACCACAGTCCTGGCAGATGATCTCTTCTCTATCCCTGCTTTGACTGATCTGAGATCCAGACTCTGCTTCCTGCTAGGGACTAAGAGCACCCCCCCCCAAACACACACACACACACACACACACACACACACACACACGCACACGCACACGCACACGCACACGCACACGCACACACATTTCTGGTGAGCTTGACTTCTGAGAATCCTGGGGGTGGGTAGAGAGTGAACTAGGGTGTAGGTACTCCAACCCCCACTTGCCATGTTGGGCCAGACACCTCACATTGACTCCAATTTCATTGCTCTGGAGCATTCTGCACCCATTCCTTCCTTTGCACTTGTAGTTCTGAGGTGTGCTTGGCTCCCTATGGTGCTAATTCTGTTGGCTTTCCTAAAACAGCCCACATGCTTGTAAACAGTCCCTGCCATGCATCCCGTGTGAACACACCATCTGTTTCCTGGTGGAACCCGGTCTGCGGCGAAGCACAGTGGAGATAAATTGGAGAGTCGTTAACATAAATACAATCATTAGCACTTCAGGTATCATAAAGATTTCCCAAAGAGAGATGGTGGAGGGATGAAGGCTTCCCACCATCTTTGAGAGACATCAGCATGGAGGAGGAGTGCTGCAGGATATAGACAGAGTGCTGGGAAGGGAAGAACAGAGCTGTGCTACTAAGAAAAGGCAGCCAGTGTGAGCACACTGAGCCGTCTACTAGGATAAGGCCTAAGAAAGCCAGACTTGTTCACCCTGACTCCCCGCCATGCTAGCAGGAGTCAGTTTACAAGTGGGTCAGATGTAGGGACCAGTCAGTATGAGGGATGGAAGGAAGGATATGGAAAGAACTTCTCCACAGAACTGAAAATGCAGGAAGGAAGAGGTTACAGGGTGGTGAGCCAGAAGGTAGAGAGGTGGGAGTACTCTGGGTTTCTCCTCTGTCCCATTGCCGCAGCTCTTTTCTGGGATGTGGGTACCTTGTATCCCACACCGAGAGTGTATTGGCTCTATTTCTCCTCAGGTGTGTAAAAAAGGAAACCAGATCCTAGGAAGAGGGTCTATCTAGATCCTAGTAGGGTGCCTTCCCCGGGAATGGTCTCAGCCAATATGGACAGACTCAAGTATAAGCTAAGGATGGAAAGAAGCAGAGGCGTCAGAGAAGACTCTTGGAGCCATTGTGGGTGTCAGTGAAAGAATTGGACAGAGTGAGGAAGCCTAGAAGTCTGATTCCTGAGTGTGGGATGCCTAGATGGAAGAGCAGTGGAGCGGGGCTGCCACCTTTAAGGAGGGAGCCTGCTGGACCTCAGCTTGGTGCTGACTAACCAGTGACGTGACATCAGCACAGAGTCATGAGAACCAAAAGATGGGAAGCTCTAGACTTGACAGGCAGGAAGTCACAGCCAAGATCAATAGCTCTAGGGACAGAGAATATACAAGAAGGCAGGCCTCAGTTGACAGCATCTTGGTATCTCTTCTGAAGTCCCATGATGGCAAGGGTCTTGTCTGTGTCCAAGGGCTTGATCCAGAGATACTTATGAGTCAGCTCAGTTTTTCAAGGTCACACTACCCTTCAGCATCTCTTCCTAAAGAGTCTTTTTGCAAGGCCTCTTGCTTCGGGCACTGCTCAGTGGGGCATGGGAGAGGGGCATCAAGTAGAGATGCTGTGCTGAGGTCAGAGGAGAAAGGAAAAGCACAGAAAGAGCGTAGAGCTCTTTCTGCAACAAGTCAGCTGAAATAGAGGCCAGTGTAGTCACCAAGAGTCTCTGTTGACTACCAGCCAATGTGCTATCTATGAGACTAGACGGGATGTCAGTGCCTCCTGCAGCATGTCCTGGTCCCCACGTTCCTTGTTGGCCTAGCCCTCTCTATGATTCTCTACTTAAGTCATACCCAACACATACCTCCAACTACATCCCAATTTTCTGACCCCCAGATATGAGGGTTCTCTATCTGGGCCAGCATCTGTAATACCACACAACCTCAGAGCCCTAGTGCTGGGGCTGGGACATCTGAGGTTTCCTCTTCACTAATAGGTCACAGTTTCTTCAAGGGACATGGGGTATACTGGGACATTATAACAATAAATGGATTCACAACCTACAGAAATCATCTCATGACACCTTTGACCTGAGAACATGTCTTCTACACTAGACTCAGATAGTCACTGCATTGGCCAGAATGCCCAGAGATGAGTGTTGGTAGGCTCCACAGGTTCCATTAAGCACCAGAAAGTGAAAGACTCCAGGAACCTAGAACTTCCCATTCCTCTCCCTCCAGGTTCATCCATCCCACCTCCTAGGAGAGAATCATGTAAGCTATCTCAGCATCCTTAGAGACATCTCTCCCGTACATAGTCACATCTCTAGGAATGGTAAAGGTAGGTAGTTGGTCCCAAGGACATTATGCTATCTAGACATGTAAAATGCCCAGCTATTACTTATGTCTTAGCCCTATCTCAGGGTCCCTAAAGGAAAATGGGGATTGGCTGTTAGATTTCCCAGGTGTTTTCTCTTCTTTCCTTCCTCCAGTTTCACTGGACCTCAGCTACTTAGCTGATGAAGATGACAAAAATAGATTCTCCCTGGATTAATGCTTTCCTCAGTCTTTAGGGATCAATGCCACAGGAATTGCTGGTGCTGAGTCTTGGCCACAGGCACTTTGATATGCATCAATTCTGCCAAGCCCTGCTCCTATTCCTTGGCCTTTTCTCTTCATCTTTGAGACCCCTTAACTGGGTCTTCTCAGGAGACAGATGCAACAGTGTCCCCTGGGTACAAGGTCTCTACATTGGGAACCAGGAGCTCAGAGACAAGCAAACTAAAATCACCAGTCTCAATAGACAGCAAAGGACAGTCCTAAGCCGGGAAGAGTTGGTCAGGTGTGCTCCACCTCTACCCAACCCACTTGTAGCCCATCTGCCCAGGGCATAAGAATAGATCATGTCTGAGACTACAGAAATGGGCTATTTGTTAAATGACTGGGCTACAGTGTATAAAGGCTTTCATATTTAGTCTTATGCATAGCTATGGTTAATAAACTCTTGCTTTTTTAACAAACAATGATTGAGATATAAAACCTAATGGATGAGGTAGGTAGCCCAGTCTCTAGAGCCAGAGGTTAAATAGAAGTTGTCACCTGTTTCTCAGTGTCACTGGGTCATCCAAGCACCTACATGGTAACTATTATACCTGTAACAAACCACAAGGACCATTCTGCTCTGGCAAAGGAAAGGACCTAGAAAGCGGAAGTAGAAAGAGCATATATTTAGAGCTCAGGGCCATCTTTGGAGTTGTTCAAGGTGGTGCTGTGGCCAAGCATCCTGTAAAGTGGGAGGGGGTTGTGGAAGCAGAGAGGGAAGTAAGGCAGGAAGTGCAGGTAAACAGGATGCTTGTTCCTTCTAAGAACCAGGAAACTCCTGGTAGGTGCTCAGGGCAGGGTTAGGAGTGAGATGAGCCCGGGGTCATCCTTCGTTCTCCAGGCTTGAGGATCCCATCCTGGCATCTGGAAGCCCAGACAGATGATTCTGAAGTGTTGTGATGACAGGTACGCATGGAGATGTAGTTTGTACCAAAGGAACCGTGGGCTTTACATTAAGCATGAACAGGGAGCTATGGATGGTCAGGAAGTCTAAAGAGAGCAATGCATCAGGGATGGTTGAGAGCAAAGAGAGGGCCCAGCAAGAATGACACACAGTTCTTAATATGACAAGAGAAGGCCCAGCAGGAAGGTGGGGGCAAGAGTATTCCATGGGATGCTCCATCTGAGGTATGTTACATCCCTTGACTGTTTTGGGATGGGGCATAGACAAAGAGCTCGGTGGAGTACAGAATTGAAGACATTAGCCCAGGGGTATGGAGGAGCAGCGAAAACAAGGCATGAAGAAAAGCAGATCTGGAGGTTAGCAAAGGGCTAGAACCCATGCAAAGCCTGGCAGGGGAGCTGGTAGGGTCTGGGATCATAGGTAAAGGTGCACCCTGGTGTCTCTTGAAGAAAGGAGGCAAGTGATGCCCAGAAGGGAGGGCGAGGCTGGAAGGACAAACTGACAGGAAGTTATCTGGTATCTCACAACTCCAGGAGTTTCCATGGGTCTGTGTAATATAAAGCTTTACTGTGGAGCATTCTGGGTAGATGGTCAGGGAGAGAGGACAGTGTAATATAGGGCCTTGGCTATGTAGGATCAGGGCTATAGCTCACAGAGGAGCAAGCTAAAGTCAAGGCTCTAGGTTTGTTTCTTATGTGAGGAAGATCTTGGCTTGTTAAATACAGATATGGAAAATATCAAAGGAAGCAAACATTTAAAAATATTTTATTTTAAAAGTATGTGTATATGTGTGGGAGTGAGTACAGGTGTCCATAGAGGTCAGAGATGGTGGATGTCCCTCGAGATCTAGTTATAGGTGAGTATTAGCTATCTGAGGTGGGTGCTGGGAACTGAACCTGGGTATTCTGGAAAAGCAGCAAAGGCTCTGAGCTGCTGAGCCATCTCAACTTTAATAAAAGAAGGCTGAGTCAGCAGGACACAAAGCGACTATATGATGTGACGCTCTGGGATGAGAATTGGTAATCTCAGTTATCCCCAAAACTATACTCCATTGTTAAAGTCTCACATGGCGGCAGGGGTGGGGTAGTGGGTAGTGCCAGCTCTCACATACAAAAATCTTCAACAGCATTCACCATCTCAACAGCTAGAAGGAACTTCAGCACCAAGGACAGCAAACAGCATGTGCTCTTCCAACTGGATGACCTTAAACTTAGTTCTTTAGGTCTCTGGAAACAGACAATGCCCAGATTTACCCAGGTGGTGGGATCTGCTAGGCTCTTCCTCCAACAAGTCATTCCTGTACCTGGCCATGTGCTCCATATCATGTCAACCAGGTACCACCCTGCACTCCACCCTGGCATAGAGCAAGGAAAAGAAACGCAACCCCAGCACCAGCAGAGAAAATTAAAGCAAGAGCCAGTCCTGAAGTAAACCTGAAGCAAGTGTGAGTTCTTGGAAACGTCAAGGCAATAACTCAATTTAAAGGAATGACAGAGTCTCAAGACTCCAACAGAGCAGACTCATGGCCCTCTGGGGGACAAACCTACACCAGGAGTCAAATACAAAACCATAGTGACAATAGAAGAATAATAAGAACTGGCTGAAAATGAACATGCTCTCAGTTTGCTGCAGCCAAAGTAATAGACTGGAAAAAATAAATGGCCTTGACTCCACTATGAGGATAAAAGACAGACCATAGTTCACGATGAAAACATCCGTCATTGGAAGTTACGAGGGAAAACCTTCCAAATTAAACCCAGTACAGAATAACAGGGTTGCAAAATTAACAATAAAGAGAAGATAAATTAATTAAATGGGAGACCAACAGATAAGAGGAAAGACCAAAGCTGACTTTCGAAAAACATTTATTATAATGAAATTTTGGGGGCTGCAAAGCTGGCTCAGATGTTAAAAGCACTGCCTTCTTTTCCAGAAGACCAGAGTTTAATTCCTAGCACCCACGCTACATTCTCAATCATCTGCAATCCTTCTTGGGGTCAGATGCCCTGATACCCTCTTCTGGTTTCTGTAGGCAATGCATACATGTGGTACACAGACATCTGTACAGACAAAACACTCATATACATAAAATAAAAATAAATAAAATTTCCAGAATTTTTTTAATAAAACAAGAGTGTTAGTCATGCAAACAATCAGTGAAGACTATGGTTAGGAGAGAGGGCTGTCCAGTGAGGATGATTGACCAGGGGCTAGGAATGTAGTTGTTAAACATAATGAGATCATCAAGAGTCTACAAGGGTCAGTGGACTGGCTTTGTGGCCTCATTTGACAAGAACAACCCGAGAGTGGACCTGTGAAATTGCATACAGATACTGCCACCCCCAAATCCATCAGGCCCCTGATGATGAATCCAAGTTGGATTTGTAGTAACTTAGCTGTCACGACACGTGTCCTGACCTCTTCTACATAATGAGGGACAAAAGAAATTCCCCAAAGGACATACACAGCTGCCTCCACTCTTGTGAAGCTCAAAACCAGGCAAGATTCAACAGCATTCTAAGCTGTAAGCCGAGAAAGTAAAGAACACAGCAAAGAAAATGAAGACTTAAGCCGGGGTCACAAGTGAGAGAATTCTGTGAGCTGGAGGCTCAAGAAATATTTATGCTTTTTAGTCCCCTAGAGATGCTGTAGACACTCAGGTCACAATAGATATTTGTGTGTGTGTCATACATGCTCTGGGCATATGATACATTTAACACTGTGTCATTGATTAAAGAACAGCATTGACCTGAACACTAGGAAAGGATTACATGTAAACCAGAAGTTTCTAGAAAGCTAGCATTCTTAGCTCATGCACACCACCACCCATTCTCTGAAGCAGGTGCAGGAACACTTGGAAAGTAGGCCAAGATAAAAAAGATAGTTGTCAGGAACGAGGCAGAGGCTGTTGGCAAAGGCAGGATGTGACCGTGGGTTAAATGCACATGGGATGAGAAGGAAAATGGGATATGCCAGAAAACCAAGTCAGCAACAACCTTGAGTTGTGTCTTCCCAC
This sequence comes from Sigmodon hispidus, assembly GCA_004025045.1. Classification (NCBI taxonomy): domain Eukaryota; kingdom Metazoa; phylum Chordata; class Mammalia; order Rodentia; family Cricetidae; genus Sigmodon; species Sigmodon hispidus. The sequence goes on along the minus strand of PVIH01006754.1, from coordinate 20,758 downwards.
CTTAAGGGAAAATTACAAAATCCCAAATCTTAAGCGGAAAGCAGTTTTTGCTAGCATGGACAGAGAGGAGAAACCGAAGCTCCGTGTATGGAAATGCGTCTCAGGATGCCTGGCGGCCTGGAACAATTATGAAGATCACGGCTGAAGTAACATTACCGGACAGAAAGAGAACAGAGTGGGAAGGTCAAAGGACCCGTCCTTCCCTGGTGCCATCGGAGGAGCGCCAGGGGCCTGCCAGTTACTGCTCTATTTCTGAGATTCCAAGAAGGGATATGTCATCCTCCAGCGCTCTGTCAGGGAGAAGAATTATACTACAGAGGCACAAAAATAACACAGCTCTCTGATTTCTCATCCACAGTAAGAAATGCCAGACGATGTCAGAACCAGGTGTGCAGCTATCCGAGGGGAGTGCAACTTCTGCTTCTGGAAAGGGCTCCATGGGAGATGAATGGAGAGCAACACTTCAAATAAGCTGGAGGAAGAATGGGATGGGTCAAAGCGTGATCCATCCTGAAGACCGCAATCAGATGGAGGGGGATTGAAGCTATGAGTATGATTCTGAGTGCCCAGAGATGGAGGGTAAAGGCCCCAGGAGCTGGGAAGACTAGGGTACAGCAGCATGTCGAGGAACTGAGTGCCACCAAAAAGAATCAGGAAAGAACAGGACAGGCATGAGGCTGGGCAAGGCAAGAGATGTGTGAGGCCCATGGTGGACAGAATGGATGCCTGTATTCATGGTACTTCTGCTAAGGGAAAGAATCGGGATAAGACTGTGTATGTAGGACCTGATGCACCAGTGGTAGCTGTACCTGGGTGAGAAGGAGCCTCAAGCCAGGCACCATGGTTTCCTTAGCAGGTTCCAGGCACTTGTGGGTCATACCGACAGTGGATCCTCTTTGACTGCCACCTGCCTCACATGGCTTCCATCTGACACCCTGCAGCTCTGACTTGTTCCCCACGGCTCCTACCTGCCCCCCATGACTCCCTTCTTCTGGGATGACTTCCCACCTCCCTCCCTATTGGCAGCAGCACAAACTTCCTGGAGGATAGGAGCTAGGCAGAAAACTACTCACCTAGCCGGCCCTCCACTAGCCATCAATCACTGTGTCTGCCTGGATGGATTTTTCTACCCTGTGTCGTCAGCACTGCCAACCTTTCCCAGGGACCAGAGGTCACAGCTGAACCAATTAATTTGAACTTCTCATTCCGCACTTAATAACTTCCCGGCACCAAGCTCCTTCGGTGGCTTCATGGGCAGGCTGATGGATTGATGATGTTTCGCTAAGGTTTATTGTGTTTTTCTTCTTCCTTGTACAGGATAGAGGTGGGGAGGGAAGCCTGGATTCCCCAGGGAACAATTAAAACTCTTTGCTTCTACACCACATTTAAGATCCCAGAGAACCACATCTGTGAGCTGGATTAGCAGAGGGGGCACAGCCACGGCACCCCCTTCCCTGTGAGGCTATATGAATGGCCATGTGAAAGGGGAGGAAGGCGACTCCTTTCTGGGAATCACCGCTTCCATCTGCCATCGCAAGTATAGGAACATTTACATATTTTAAAGGTCAGAATGAAGACTGGGTGTGAATGCGTACAGGCTCTTTGCTTGCCTGTGCAGCAGACAAGGAGATGGCAGAGGTGCCTATTGATCACTCACAAGCTAATTCAAGGGTCATTAATAGGCAGAGAGATTAGGAGGAAACCCCAGGAATTCTCTGCAGCAGGGAGTGAGCATGCCCCTGGGAAAGAGCCAGGTCTCACTTGGGTAGACCATGGTGTGACCCTCTTTCTGCCATCTGGGCATTTCTTAGTGGCATGTGTCAAGATGCCTGTAGATACAATTTAAGTCTCAGGGTGACTCAGATAAGTGGACAACCTAGAGTCGCAAAGCATGACTCTTTATTAAATATAATGTGGCAAAATAGAAACAAAATAACAAAAACGGCGTTGTAATGAGCCAGTGGGTTAAAGCTGCAAGCTTCTGCTCAGATTTTTATAGATACTGGCACCTATTGCCCTAAGGTACAGAGCTGAATGTCAGAGTACTGTTAAAGATTTTTTATTATTATTATTATTCTAGCACATGGGCTTTAGGCTCAGGACTTGCCCAAATGTCTTCCTCCCATAGAACCTTCAAGATGCTTAACTAATTTATTTAAAACTGTTATTGAATTTCTCTGTACAAATACCCACCTCTGCATGTTTTTGCATAAATGTGAGCACATGCCCAAGTTTGGTGCAGTTTTCTCTTTCGCCTCTTGCTTTGTGCATCTCCCCTACCCTGCCTTTCCTCCTAAATCCCAGACAGGATGCGGCTTCCTGCTCTAAATGATGATTTATGCTGCACAGTGTGTGCAGGGCTCTGCAGTCGCCTTGCCTTCCACCTGCCTAACCTCATTTGATGCTCTGGGGGACCCTGCGGGAAGGCAGAACAGGACTCGGGACTCGGTGTGTGCTCCACAGAAGGCAGGGGGCTGTTGCTGGTGGAAATGGCTCCCCTGGGCCCTCCCAGCGGTTCCCAGGAAGCCTGGAAGGTAGCCAGAGCTGCAGACTGCCTCCCACCACTGCCTAATGTAGAGCAAGGCCTGCAAATGGCACTTAGCACATTGTAGGGCATTTGGCCTGTCTCCAAGTGACCGTGGGCAAAATGGTAAAGCTCAGGGATTCCTACCTGTCACCATCTCAAAGTGTGGCTATGCCTAGAGGCCCAGGGGGCTGGGGGGGGGGGGTTGGGGCAGCATGTGGAAGGCCACCTGGTGTGGGACACTCCTATAAATGTGGTCTCTCATCAATGTGTTGGATGTCAGGACAGAACCCAGGGACCTTGCTGTAGTCCCACGGCACAATGTCCTGCACTTGAAAGAGCATTAAATACTGTTTGTTTCTAAGAACAGAGCAAAAAGGAATGACCTGACTGGCTAGATAACTGTCTAAACCATTGCCTTGGCTGCAGATCTTTCTCTTTTAGTGTTTACTTCATTCCCTTGCTGACCCATATCCCACTGGAAGGAGTCCCATATCCAAGCAGGAAGACGAGAAGTATAGGAATTTGGCTCTGCCCTTGCCTAACCACCTGCCCAGGCACCCAGGCAAGTGCCCAGCAGATGGCCCTTCACAGAAGGGTAAGTCTAGCTGGGGCTCTACCCCTGGGAATGAAGAGAGTTTGGTTTCTAAGCAACAGATAGGGCCAGTGAGGAGTCTCAAGGTCCTTTTAGACGGAGGACAGCGGCAGCAATGTCAGCTATGTGGACTCAGAGCACTTCTAGGCTGTACTCTCTTTTTGTCCTGAAGTCTTCTCTCTCTCTCTCTCTCTCTCTCTCTCTCTCTCTCTCTCTCTCTCTCATCTCTATCTCTATCTCTATCTCTATCTCTTTCATCAGGATAAGTGGCTATGGTCTCTGGGCCAAGCTGGGACTAACTTTATAAGAACTAGAGGCTAGCCTAAAACAGGCAAGATGGAGACTGTGTCTCAGAGATGTACTGCTCCACTGTGGTCTTACAAATGCTCAATGAGCTGGGGATAGAGCTTTCCAGGCTCTCCCCTATGCAGTCACTGGTGTCATCAGGCCTTCCTCCTGTGGTACTGGCTGTTGGCTGAGCCTTCTCAGCCTCATGGCGGGGTGGGGGGAGGCTCATGCAGGCTGCCTTGCAGACCAGTTGCCAGAGCAAAAGCACAGCACCTCAGGACATGTCTTTCTCCTAAATTCTGTGGGTCAGGGCCAGCTTGGATTCAACATAGACTTAACCCTGCTTCTCAGTGGTCATAGAGGGGTGGCTTAATCATCACAGGGCAACATGGGCATGGAAAGCATGTATGTGGAGGAGTGCTGGAACCATTTTAGTCAAAAATCTACCATATGGTCTAAACCTTTGACCAAGGTTGTTATATGGGATCCCACAGAGAACTGACTACCCAGTGATCAGAACACATTAGGACTGAGAGATACCAGACTGCACCATCCCATCCACAACCTATTCATAGCCTGCCATCAGGGAGAGCCAGAAAGAGACCTCACCCACCATGTTGAACAAGCAGATTTGAGGCCACAGGAAGCCCAGCGATCACCTTGTGGCTATAGAAAGCTTTTCACCAGGGACTACCACCACCTTGGCCACATTATAGACTCCACATGAGGCTCTGGCACATTCTGGCTCTTGGCCATTGGCATCCTTTCTTTAGAAGCCTGCAGATTCCAGGTCCAATAGATATCAGAGCAATGGTTATTTTTAAACCTTGCACTTGAAATCTGCACAATGGCATATTGGTCTGATGAAACCTATGTTTTCATTCTGAGAAGCTCACTCCAGAGCCAATCTCCATGGAGCTTCGAGTTTTTCTCTGCCAACTTCTGTGTACCTGTGCATGGTTCTGGAATTTTCTCAAGACAAGGGCTCTGACCTGAGCTGATGGGGTAGGAGTGAGATGCAGGTGATGGCAGGTGAGCAGTGGGCTCCTCTATGGGCTGATGTCTGGCTTCCTCCCACTCCCTCCTCTTTCCAGGGTGTTTATGAGTCCTCAAGGCCCCAAACCTGCTTCTCATCAATGCATCCCACTTGTCAGATTTTCTCCCCAGAGGCAGCTCAGGAGCATGATGAAAACCACCTCAGGGCTTTTCATGAGCTGCACGAAGGAGTTGGCGGTGGGGAAGTCACAAACCCCCTGGATGTGTCACCATTGAGCCTAATTAGAGCCCCACTGACAGCCTTAGAAATGGTACCAAGGAGCTCAGAGTGGGCAGGGAAGAGTCATGGGCTCCCTGCTCCCTGATCCCTGCTTCCTGTGAAGAACATGAGCTCTGTAGAGGCCCAGCCCCCAGATCTGCCCACAGGAGCTGACTCCCAGGCCTTTGCTCTGTCTTCATCTCCAGAAGAAGCTCATCTCACCTTACACAGGATAGTCCCATGGGCCTGAGTACTGGGTCATGTGGCTGACTTCTACCTTGGTAATGGTGACAAGACAGACAACCAGGGTCTGGTGGGTCTACTTGGTTTATCAGCCATCCCATTTGCCTCTCCATCAGGGTAAGATGCACTCGTTTGCTTAAATAAAGTATGATGACATGGTAACTTTAAGATTAATCATATGTGTGTCAGAAGCACCAGGCTGGTGGGAGCTGCAGACTTGCAGAAGGTATACCTTACTAGAGAAAGGACAATGACTCACACCATTTTGAGGTTGTGGTTGCAGAGGTTTGATACAGCTCACTAACCCCAAACCTCTCTCTGAGCACCACTCAAGTGGTCCTGGTTCATGTGCCGTACCCCACAGAGGCTGCAAACTCAAAACTGCACAATAAGGGCTCAGCCAGAACCCCAAAGGGGCAGAAGGAAATGAACAATGGTCAATATGGAAGACTCTCAGCATAGACCCTGAGCCTTGTATCTCTTCAAACCCTAGAGTGCTAGGTTCTCAGACATTGTCAACTAGGGAAGTTGAGAAAGGTATAGGGAACTACCTGTAATCATGGGTCTTCGCACATGTGACTCTAACGGGTCTATAGAAAACAGACCTGGGATTCCAAGACCACCATCCCCTTTTACTTTTGACTCCAAACACCCCTCCATCAATTCTCATCTCCTATCACCCATCCAGGTTGCTCAACTTAGTCACAATTGACCTGATCACTGTGGTAAGATCATTCTACCCACAAATGCACTCACCTTGTCCAGCAACAGTCCTGACCTCCATGCACTAAAGCTTTTGTTCCCACCTATATGTGACAGCCAAGTGTTCCCAAATCCTGCCAGTGCCCTGGTGGTAAAATCGTGCCACTGAGAACCCCGGGTTAGCCTCATGTTTACTGCAGTAACATGCATCTTTGCAAACCTCTTGGAGTAAAGCTGTGAGTAACAATAGCAAACACGTGGTCCCAGAGCCTGTTCCTGTCACACTCATTAGTTCCCGTAACACTCGAAGCAGCCTGTGAGGCGGGAATTACTGTCATCTCACTTTACATGCACAAAAACCCAAAGCAGGAGTAATTTTGGTATGCGACAGAATTTTAAGTGCTTGACTGTACAGGCCTCACCCTCAGCCCTGCTTTGTCGTGGGCTGTCAAGGTTGGGGAGGCTCCAGAGAATCCCTTAAAAGGCACAATCTGGCATGGCTGCAATGTCACCGTAAGGACCTACAGCCACCTCATGTGGCCCTTCGCTTTTACATAATTCAACAGGCATTCCTGAGAGCTCTCTTTCCCACAGATCTTGTGGGATCTTGTTTCTTGTGGCATTAGTAAAGGGGGAAGGAAAACCCGTGCCAGCTAATTGTAGGTTCTGCAGAAGTAGAGTCTGAGGCGTCACCATTGAAACCAGCTTATTATCGATCAGCAGCGACAGGCCTGCGCATGGCCAGCCTTTGTTACGAGACGGCTGACACGGCTGTGCTGTTTTTTCAGCTGGTAATTCCTTAAAGACTGAGACAATAGTCGTTTAATATCGTTTGCTCAAATGAACAGTTCCCCCAGCAAATAATAATAATAAAAAAATGTCCCCAAGAAGCCAATTAGACTCTGCAGCTTGTACCCAGCGACGGCCTTTTTAATAGACGCCCTTTTTACAAGCACAGCTGTGTCACCCAGATGAAAAATCGGCCCCCCTTTTGCTGCTGATATGTAAATAAATGCAGGCGATTGCATATGTAATAGCTCTCTTCCATCAACTGGCTTTAGAAACCCGGTAGGAATATTTCAGATAAAGGAGCAATTTGTGGAAGAGATTTTTCTAAAGAGACTGAAGGATGATGGAGGGAGGGAGGGACAAGAGATGATCAGGGTCAGGAAATGTGACAGAGCCCAAGAGAAGGCACCGCTTTCCAGGAACAAGTGTGTCTGCGGGGCTTCTCTACGCATGGATGCCGGAGCAGGCACACAAGTCGCCGCAATTATCAATTTAGGGTGCGCACACATCTTCTGGGTCTCTAACCTTTGAGATCTCTTCTCTACAAGTTTACATGCTCAGTGTTCTCCATGTACATTCAGGGACCCCTAAAGTCTAGGCTTGCATCCTAAATCAAGATCACAAGAGACTTTTTGGGCAAGGAAACCTCACTGGGGCAATTCTGTGCTACAGGACCACATATCAATGTCCGGTGGCACTGTTAGAGAGAGAGCCATGATGTCTTTTACGTGCTGGCTGGGACTATTGCTCCACACATTTTTATGCAGGGCACCTCTACCAACAAGGAGTCACCGAACCTTGATCACTGTGCTGGGGCTGAGACAAGAGTTTTAAGGGACTTGCCTGTGGTGGAACACACACATGGTCCTTCTAACCACTTTGCTCTTGTAGACAGAAAAACCAAAGCCCCAAAACAAGGCAGAGGATTTTGCTTATGCCCAGGTCTTACTGTTCATAAAGACAGGTCAGATTTGAACAATGCAGCCAGACCACTGCCCACCTGACCTCCTGGCTCAGCAGATATCCACAAAAGTCCCTGATGACTTGGATAAGGTTCCATGAGGCTTTAGTAACCTTGATTATGATGTGAAGGGAACTGCTGCTCACAGGCTTCAGAATATGCAGTGACCTTTTCTGAGGTGGAGAAATAACAGTGCAGCAATGCCCTTTCCACCTGGCTACTGAGCCAGACTAAGCCGGACCGCAGCTTTACTGGAATGTGCTAGGGCCACCTGACACAGAAAGGATTGTGCCAGCTAGGAAGGCTCCACTAGGAAGCCAGCATCTCTAAGAACCAGAGGAGCCTGGGCAGGAGGAGGAGGAGGAGGGGGAGGTAGAGGAGCAGATGGGAGATATTAGCCAGGACAACGGATGTTGGAAAACAGTAGGTACTTTGGGCAACACTAGCAGCTGAACAGTGAACAGCCACTAGCACGATTCATTTCCCTAGTATTCCCCAGAGACTGCAGAAAGAACCAGGTAGCACAATCAGAGTGGATGGACAGGTGTCATCTCATGGAGGAAACTTCCAGTAATAGGGGCCCCTGGCTACTGAGTAGAGTCTGAGGTCCCATGAAGCCTTCCAGCAGCCTGGCCATCATACACTGGAAGCCTGGGCATAGAGGCTGACTCCTGGAAGATCATTATCCTCTGTGTCTTGTACATCCTGTGCCAGACCCCTATATCCACAGAGTCCCATGTAAATCCTTCCAGAGAGCCTCAGTGCTTAAATTCTGAGCACGCTATCCTATTCCACAAAACTTGAGAGGTACAATACTGAGGCTTCTCATCACCTTGGACGCCAGCCAAGCAGTATCCTCTGAAGCCTCATAGCCCATCCTATGGGCTGCTTCCTCACCTGGGGCCTGAACTGCTCTAGTATAGCTCCTCCCCGACGTTCCTTACAGACCTTTCATCTCCTCTTTGTGTGTTTTTCCTATGACATATGCCACCTCACTCAGGATTCCCAAGAACATAGTGCATAGAAAAGAAGCAAGTCCCCATTCTCCCCGTCCTGCTCCACCAAGGTCACTGCAGAGATGAAACAGGGCCTATCCCGTTGGCTTGTTTTCTTTAATCTCATACAAACACAGGGCAGTACAAATATATATGTATATTTAGCTGTGTAAGTGTACAGCTTTCCTTTTTTAACCAGAATGGAATCCCACGAGAATGGAATCTCCCCAGAGACTCTTGGCTCACGAAATAATCTGTGGAGGCCATCGTTCGGGTCAGCGCACCACGCTGGGCCTCATCCATTTTAATAGCTGCATAATAGCATCTTGCCAGGCCCTGCTCACATCTTTATCACTGCTGGGTAGTGAGCTTCCTGGGGAGGGTTGGCCTCACTCAGCTCGGTTGCCTTAACAAGATGTCTGAGTCTCAGTCTCTCTGTCTCTCTGTGTCTCCTTCTCTCTCTCTCTGTCTCTGTCTCTCTCTGTCTCTCTGTATCTCTTTCTCTCTCTCTGTCTGTGTGTGTGTGTGTACATTCTATATCCCCAGGCGTGCATGCATAAGCATGCACACACATGCACACTATACACCACATGGTCGGATGAAATGACAGTGTCCTCTTAGGTACTGTCCCTTACTTGAGGTCTTGACCTCTCAGCTTTATGTCAGCATCTTATATCCTGATCCCTGAGCCCAGAGAATCTTCCATTACTCAGGGAAATGAATGAGGGGCCACTCACTGAGGGTTGTACTGGCCTGACATGGGATTTTGAACAGGGTGTTTTCCTTTCATATACTATCTGACCATAGCCACTGTGACAAAAATGCCACATTGAGTGGTTCTACAGAGGGCATTTGAATCTAAGCAGTCTGGTGACTGGAGTCCAAGAGGAAGGCTGGCTGGGCGAGTTCCTCCTGAGGCTTCTATACTTGTCTGTGCCTACCATCTTGGCCCTCTCTCTTTAAATAGTCAGCCCTTTGTGCCTATGGGTTCTGATATTCTGATTAAGGCCACTCTGTTGACCTCTGAATGTTTTCGTGAAGGACCTGTCCCCACAGTTCCCCGGTACTGGAATTGGGGTTTCTCCATCTGAATCTGGGAACATTGGTCAGCTCTTGCCAGTGTCCCTGCTTGAATAGATAGACAGGTCCCTTTGTCATGAAGGTCTGGTCAGGAGTGTCACAGTGCCTTCATGGTGGGATACACCTACCAAAGCAGGAATAGTAAGCTGGATTTTTCTGGCCTCTTCGGTTTTAAATGTCTACCAAATGAAGGACCACCAAGTTGATGAGCACAAATTATATTGCATGGTGCACTGTGACATCATGGGTTTCTCCTTCTCCCTGTTTTAGTGTCTAACCTCTTCCATCACACTCCAAGAGGAACCACAACAGGTCTAGGGGGAGAATGGGACCAAGGGTCCAAAGATTAAATGTCCCCTCCTGCCTCCCCAGAGCCTACAGGCTTCTTGGGGTGAGGCCCCTATTCCTCAACCTCATCCATGGTACTTGCCTTCTGCACCCTCCTGATGGCTGACACATTCCACGTGGATGTCACAAGCCACAAAGTCATCTCCTGTTCTCTCTTCCTTGACAGCTGACAACTGTGTCGTCAGATCCAATTATAGCTGTCACTCGCTACCAAGGTGTCACAGGGGAAGCAAATTTTAAAAGACCCCTCAGCAGCAGGGGTCAGCTCATACACAGATCTGCCAGACTCCAGGCTACTCCTGTTGGTCCCTATCAATCCTTCCCAGTCTCATTTTCCAAAGACACACTACAGTGTGTGGCTGGTCGCTATTAACTAGTTCAGCCCTCAGGCTGCTTCTATCAGATAAGAAGAGGAAGAGTAACATCACACTTCAGCAAGCTGGCAAGAAATCTCCTCCGACTTGTTCATGAGTTATGGGGAAATTGAGGCAATGTTGAGCTGTGGCCCTTAGAAAGCTGAATCCCAGAAGCCCCTGCCTAGGTATGAGTCACCCCACCACCAACCCAGCTGTCTCTAGGACTATAGTCATGGCTCAGACAGTCGATCCTAGAAACTGAGCCCTGCCATGACCTCAGCACTCTTCTTACCTCAGTGACCCTGGGAACTGGACATGGTACCTTATGTCAGAAGCAGAAAACTTGCTTAGGTCACACAGGAGGTCACTGACCACAACTGGAGGTCTGTCTACTTCTCAGGAGCCTGATGGGCAATATCTGGGGCTTCCATGGGGACATGACTTCCACTTTCCTCAGCTGTGCAGGAAAATGAGAGAGCAGGAGGTTAGAGGAACCTGACCTGAGGCTTTTTTATTTGGCCAGGCATTTATGTGTCACCAGTATTGCTGTCCCTGTGTAGAGCTGGTCCAGCATTCCACAGAGCTATGGCCCAGGCAGTCAGCAGCCAGAGAATTATCTTCAGCTAAGCTTTTTTTCTTTGTAGGTGACTGTGATGTGGGATGTCTCTCTTTATGCTATGAAATATCATTGGTTAATAAAGGAACTGTTTTGGCCTATGGCAAGGCAGCTTGGAAGTAGGTAGGAATTCTGAGCAGAGAGAAAGATGGATGGCAGAGTCAAATAGAGACACTGTGAGCTGCTGATGATAGGAAGATGTAAAGGAATTCAAATAAGCTATGGGCCACGTGACAAGACAGATTAATGGGTTGAGTTAAGATGAAAGAGCTATCAATGTGCCTGAGCCATAGGTCAAGCAGCATGAAATTAATATAATCCTCTGAGTCACTTTTAGGGGCAAAGCAACTGTAGGTGAGTCCATATATTGGGCCAGGTGAGCCAAAATCTTCTTACCACAACATTGTCATGTGCTTCAGTCACAGGTACTGGACAATAGAAGCAGTTTGTGGCCAGACCTTTCCCTTGACTGTGTGAACAGATGTTTCTCTCCTGCCCACCTATTTCCAAATACTTGGCAGTCACTTCACAAATAATGTATTCAGAGGCTTAATATTACTTATAAATTCTCAGCTGATAGATCAGGCTTGTTACTAGCTAACTCTTACATTTTAAGTTAACCCATATTTCCTATTTCCCTCTGCCATGTAGTGGTACCTTCATTAGCATGGCACATTCATCTCTTCCTTCCTCTGACTCCCCCCTCCCCCTTTCCAGCATTCTCAGTTTGGCTTTTCTGTCTAACCCCCTGTCCAGCTACTAGCCTGTCAGCATTTTATTAACCAATGAGAGTAATCCATATTCATAGTGTAGAAAAGAAATGCTCCACTGTATGACTGTGTTTGCCCTGAGAAAGAACAGTCTGTGAATTTGAAGTTCTAAATTCTCCCTACACGGCCCTTCTGCTGAGGCCACCCTCCACTGATAAACTCTATGGCCTATTCACTTGGGGTCAGTCTTCTGTCCAGACATGTCCTCCCATGATGACCTCCAACACACCCATCTCTTCAGCAGGATGAAAACCCCAGGATGGAATCCATGAAGTAACCACTGGTACTTTCTATACAGCATCCCTCCCACAAACCTCAGATCCTCCAACCTATTGCCTACTACCCTAGGCAGTCCCTGATCAACTACCCTTATATCAATAATGGGATTCAGAGGCACAAAGCAAGGTCACATAGTTCATAAATCATCCAACAAAAGCTACAAAGGTTGATCTGATTCCAAACCTGAAAGATAGTGACTGGATCACAGTCCTGCTGTGTGCAGTCCACAATGAGCCAATGCATTCCCTGTATGGGTGGGGTGGCTGAGACTGACAGGAAGTCAGTGAGTACAAAATCAAGCCGTCCCTGTCACTCTGCTTCCATGCAACTGTGCTGGCTACTGGGGTAGGGGTTTGGGGTGACATGTGACCTGCCTGAGTGCTCCTTGGAACACCACCTGCACTTCTCTCTATCCATGTGTCTCACAGTTGCCAATCAATCCCAAGGTACTGGCTGAAAGTACACAACTGTAGTTGTGTGTGTTCCATCCCCAGAATCCACCCTAGCATGTGGCTGTGGGTCACACTCATACTCCAAACATGACCCTGCTAGATCAGCTCACCAGGCATAGAACAGAGCAAGACATTATGAACTCAGCACTCAACCCTGGTGGGTGGGTCCCTGTCCCATCAGAGAGCCTATGCTCCAGCCCCACTGCTCCCAAGTCAGGGGAACACTGATACAAGTTTGAGTTCCAACAGTACCTGTCTGGCTTCACAACACAGATTGATGGTTCATCTCAGCAAGGATGGACTCCCCCTGTGAACACTGGCCACACATCCACCAGCACTGAGGGACCACTGTCCAAAAGATGAATGGGTAGGCTGGAAAGACAGGAAATTATGAATACATGGAAACGAAAGAAGCAAAGGAGCCCTCACTCCAGAGTCTAGTTGAAGTCTTCAGCTGAAAGTCATAAATTCCAGCACAATTAATGCTCGCCATAAAAGTGCCAATGGGGGGGCAATACTCCTTTTACATAGAGATATTTTCTTTTCTTTTTTTTTCTATTTAAAAGCCCTTCTTTTTCCACAAACTAACCACTGCTCCCCCTTCCTTTCCTCTCCCCAGCCACCCTCCCACCCTCCACCCATTCCCCAGTGGGAGTCAACATAGTTTGGCATATCAAGTTGAGCCAGGACCAAGACCCTCCCTCATCATCAAGGCTGAGCAAGGTGTCCCTCTATAGGGAATGGGCTCCAAAATGCCAGCTCATGTACCAGGGATCTGGTCTCACTGTCAGAGGCACCACAAACTGAACACACCACACAACTGTCACCCACATTCAGAGAGCCTAACTTGGTCCCATGCAGGTTCCCTAGCTGTTAGTTCAGAGTCAGCAAACTCCCAATAGCCCAGGCCATCCATCTCCATGTGCTTCCCCATCACAATCTTGATACCTCCCACCCTGGCTTTTATAATCTACACAAAAGATATTTCATAATGGAGTGTTAACATAGCAATGAACTGTGCTTAAGGCTGAAGGGTATATTACATGCATATACGGCCATGTTCTTTCCCCAAATGCACACTTAAAATTTTTTGTAAGTCGTACAAACAAGACTATAAACTTTTATTTACAATAAAAAGTATATTTTAGCCTACCTGCATTGTAATCCCACCCAGTACACTTTAGGGACCTTTCTATGATCTTATCTAAGCATCTTTGAGATGAAATTAGAAGTCACCATTATTGTTCATGGGGTTATTGTAAAGATCTTTGGGACACCCTTGGGACACCTTTGGGACTCCGCTGGGACACCCTACACTCTAGGCTATATGCCTTCTTCTCTTTATCTGACCCCATGCTGAAATCTATGTTAAACTTCTTAATACACTCCAACTCTGCTTCATATTTTCATGTCCTAAAATTCTTTTGCATGGCAAACGATCATCCTGTCTTCACCTGAGGGAACACCTTGGAAAAAAAAACTCCAGCTGCTGTGCATGGCAATATGGAGCTGTGTTTCTGACACCACACTCACTGCTGCTGACAGGGGGCACTCTGGCCACCCATGGGACAGTGACAGAGCAGGGAGCAAGTGCAGGTACTGGGTAAGGGTTTGAAGTGAAGCAGCTTTAGTGAAATAGGCTAAGAGGGCTGTCTTAGCTTGAGTTCCGATTGCTGTGAGGAGACACCGTGACCACGGCAATTCTTATAAAGAAAAACATTTCATTGAGGCTGTTTTACAGTTCAGAGGTTTAGTCCATCATCATCACGGTATGAAGCAGGCAGACATGGCGCTGAAAGGGAGCTGAGTGTTCTACATCTGGATCCACAGGCAGCAAGCAGGAAGAGGTAATGACATACTTCCTCCAGCAAAGCCACACCTACTCCAACAAGGCCACACCTACTCCAACAAGGCCACACCCACTCCAACAAGGCCACACCTACTCCAACAAAGCCACACCTACTCCAACAAAG